>JALBCR010001041.1:227500-318952 GCA_030710515.1 Abscondita cerata
CCTTAGATAGTAGATCAACGGATTATGTAGAAAAAAAAAGTTTTTTGAATGTTTCTAAGGTAGTAAACATAAAGCACTTAAAGAGCACTTAAATCTGTAGATGTGTTGAAGTTTGATTTTAGTTGTCCAAGATAGTTTTTAACATTTAGTCTGCCAAAGATAGCAGATCAATAGATTAATTAGGAAAAAAATGTTTTTTGAATGCTTCTATGGTAGTAAACATAAAGCACTTAAATAGCACTTAAATCTGTAGATGTGTTAAAGTTTGATTTTAGTTGTACAAGGTGGTTTTTAACATTTGGTCTGCCTTAGATAGTAGATCAACGGATTATGTAGAAAAAAAAAGTTTTTTGAATGTTTCTAAGGTAGTAAACATAAAGCACTTAAAGAGCACTTAAATCTGTAGATGTGTTAAAGTTTGATTTTAGTTGTCCAAGGTAGTTTTTAACATTTGGTTTGCCAAAGATAGCAGATCAATGGATTATTTAGAAAAAAAAATGTTTTTTGAATGCTTCTATGGTAGTAAACATAAAGCACTTAAATAGCACTTAAATCTGTAGATGTGTTAAAGTTTGATTTTAGTTGTACAAGGTGGTTTTTAACATTTGGTCTGCCTAAGATAGCAGATCAATGGATTATGTAGAAGAAAAAAGTTTTGTGAATGCTTCTAAGGTAGTAAACATAAAGCACTTAAATAGCACTTAAATCGGTAGATGTGTTAAAGTTCGATTTTAGTTGTCCAAAGTGGTTTTTAACATTTGGTCTGCCAAAGATAGCAGATCAATGGATTATGTAGAAGAAAAAAGTTTTTTGAAGCTTCTAAGGTAGTAAACATACAGCACTTAAATAGCACTTAATTCTGGAGATGTGTTAAAGTTCGATTTTAGTTGTCCAAGGTGTTTTCTAACATTTGGTCTGCCAAAGATAGCAGATCAATGGGTAATTTAGAAAAAAAAAGGTTTTTGAATGCTTCTAAGATAGTGAACATGAAACACTTAAATAGCACTTAATTTTTTGACCAATTTAGGCATTCTAATCAATCTCTAAAACTGTTTTTAGATATTTGGTCTGCTAACTTTTTTTAAGGTAGCAAATCATTGAATATTTCCAGAACTACTGTAGCAGTTAAATCTTAATTGAGGTACTTAACTAGCAATTAATGAGCACTTAATTTCTAATGTACAAAATTATTGATCTGCCTCAACTGGTCTGCTAACTTTAAGGACGTTCATATTCAATCGACAGTAATATTTAAATAAAGTTCGGATTTAAGCTGCTCGTCTGCCGAACGAAGTCGACAGCGTTAACTCAAGGGCAGCAATAAAATTTTTGAAATTTGTGTCATAAACAAACCAAAGTATACCAGTTCCATATTAGGATATTATGTTGCTCTTTTGAAAATTTAAACGAATATACGATTAAAAATATGAAAGACGGTAGCATTACGAAGGCAAACGAAATGAAAAAAAGGTCTGAATCGAACAGCCAACTTTCAAGATGAAATTGACACTTAACAATTTAATAATTTAATAATCTTTAATTTTAGATTGAGTGTTAGGTTAGGTGTGAAAATAACAGGAAACTATATATTATATTATAATAATGTAACACGTATTGCCACCTATCGGAAACTTCGGGAAGTTCATATGCAAATATAGAATCATCTAGGCCTTATACATTCTGGACGAGATGATGTATTTCTGATACAATTACACGGTTATAAATGTCTGACAAATTAGATGTTGCTATTTTGCAGTCCGACAGCCTAAATAACAAGGTTCTGTTTTGCTCGAAAAAACAGCAGTTTTGAGAAAAGTCGCAGAGAGAAAGTGTGTCATATTCGGCAATAGGAATCCATTCACAAAGTATCAAATATATATGTATCACCAACCTCCATGTGTCATAACCTGGTAACTACTATATTTCTTCTAAATTTTTAATTTTTATCACCATTTCGCATGCCATCGGACGAGAAATTTTGTATTACTCCTGTAACTAACTATATTTTTTTACAACCAATCGGAAAATAGCACTTTTAAAGCAATTTTTTGAATAGAAAATTAAACTTTACTATTTCAGACCGAAAAACAAGACATGTGGGATCGTTAATAGTTATTTACGTGACATGCGCCTAAACATTTTTTTCGGGAATGAGTGCCGGTTTCCCAGAGCGAATTCCTGAATACTGTTTACGCACAAGTTGCGTATGTTATTTTTTGCACAATATTTTTCTAAATTCGCACTTTAAAATTTCAGATATTATGACATTCAAACCACAAAAATTAATTAGTAAGCTAGCCACACGCAAATGCACATAATGCATATATTTGTCATCCAGTTAACCTATTTAATTGTCAAAATTTGCAGATTTGAATTGTTTTTCGGCATTTACAAAAAATACAAGAAGCGTAAATTGCATTCTAAATAACGAACAATGTAAGTACATCAACAATTTGTGTGTACAACGCACGCTAGTAGTTCTATCTACATAAAAGTGACAATTAATATACAAGCTGTCATTCGTCATTTCGAATTTTCAATTATCAATTATTACAGTTTTGAAGGAGTTGCTATAGTAGGGATGTAAAGTGATTTCTCGTAACTGAAATTGTGTGCTTATGCAAATATTTTTGTAGCAAAATGCTCTACTATAACCCAGTGTTTTTGCTACATTTTTAAAACACTTGTACCAGAAATCCATCATCTCCCCCAGAATGTAGAACGTCCTATAGATACAAGTAGTAGATTCTCTATACGTGTTAGTGTTTCCTTCAGTCGCCGATAGATGGCGTTTATGCATTGGTTTTCCGGTTTCGTCATTGATTGAATATCGCTATTATAGTGTCGTGATAGATATCGATTTAGAATCGATTATATTTCATCAAAGATGGCTGCGAGCTGTAATAGGCGTTTTGCTCGGATACAATAATTTTCCAAACAAAGTTTTAATATTTATCTTTATTATTGTTGTGTAACAGTTCATGCGATGTGTTAAATATTAATTATGTTACCTACGGGATCAATTCAAGCGCTGATTCGGATGACGGTTTTTAATTTTAAAATGTTTGCCTGCCAAAATCTCTCAATTCTCTCCATCGTGGGAACGGCCATGTTTAAAACGTAACGATGCGTTTTTATTTTTAAGTATCGCACCGTCACTAAATTAATTTGAATAATTAATTGTTATTATAAGACCGATTTTGTTGTGTATTTAACTGTTATTAATTTTGTATATTATTAATTGTAAACCCAAAGCGAAAGATAGCGGGCGGCCCGTTGTACAAAATCCGATAGCGCCCTGCTTAAACTTTCGTGCGCACGCAGTCCCCTCTCGTAAGCTAGTTGCCCCACTTAAGTTATGCCTTATATAAGCGTGAGCTCTTTCGTTAAAGAGTCAGTTGGGTCCGGATACCTGTTCCGCCTGGTCCTGCGGCTAATACTGAGTAAGTTCGCTTCTCTAATTTAACCGCCAAAGATACCGCTTTGGCTATTCCCTCCCGACCCGCACGATGCAGAAATACCGCTTTATGTTCCCTTGACTTTCCATTTCTCCCTCCGTGTGTTGTATTTGGGGTGACGCATTTTCGCGCCTTAAGTACACCACTCAAACCGTTGTCCAAGTTGGCATAGCGCATTTTCGTGTGTCAACTTGGCCATTCCTTTTCATTTTTCCTATCCGTGTGTTGTGTTTGGGGTGACGCATTTTCGCGCCTTGAATACACCACTCAAACCGTTGCCCGGGTCGATATAGCGCATTTTCGTATGTCGACTCGGTCACTCCCACTACCTACCGCATCCCTTAACAGACCGCCGTTCTGCTTATATACCGTCACCCTCATCCCTAAATTAACCGCCGCTCTGCTTACATTACCGAAACCCTCACCCCTATAACTGTCAAATCCGCTGACTGCTTTTGGGTTGCATGGTTTGTGCTTTACTTTAATATGCTGTTTTTCTGTGAAACTAATAGCAACTTGTTTCGTGCTAAATAAAGAAGTTTTGAGTTTTAGTGTATTTTCTTTATTTCTCCGAACTGCTTCCCGTTAGACGATCAGAACACTGGAATTTTTAACCTCCACTGTAGCTGCCCGACGAACAAACGGAGAGTAAACTTCGTCATCAAATCTGGCGCCCGAGATCCGTCCGCTTTTGTTATTTACAGAAACTAACCGAATTGGGAAGCAAGCGTCACAACAAAAAAATGCAAGCAGTTTGAACTTTATCAACAATGAAACTTGGGGATTAAACACGCGTGCATTCTTTCAGCACGTAGAGATAAAAACTGCGCTGTAAATGAAATTTACCAGCTTATATAAATACAAATAAACCATTACCTAGTTTTCCAACTGCATTTGACTTAATTGAAACATTTCCAACAAAAATAACTAACAAATAAAACTGACTACTTAAGTTGTACGAATTTCTTTATGTGAACGAAAAGCAAACTTATGTGAACGAAAACGAAATTTAACAGTCGGCCACTTACATTTGGCACTTAAAATAATATCTGAAAAAAGTAGAAACACTTGAGAGAAAAAGAAAAGAAATCGTAATATTAATTACTGAATGAACTATTAATTTAAAGCTAAACCACACAAAATATATGTTTAACCCACCAAGGAGGTAACAATCCGTTCTTTTTTTGATTAGTATGTACGCATCAATAATATTCCTGGGTACGCCTTCTGCCATAATTTTTTTTATACGACACCTAGTTTATCCATTTGGGAGCTGCATTTAGTCAGATGCTGTATATCGGGGCTGCATTTGGTAGACAATCATCTGCGTAGACAAATATATGTTTTTTATTTGCCCTATTTTTCAACTCAGAACCTCGTCCTAAAAGATGTTCCATATTGTAGAGTCAATTATTAGTTTACACCCACTACGATCCTGCTTCGAAACAGACAGTTTTTTTAGTATAATGTTTAACAGATATAATTAATCTATTCTTCCGTCAGCTACATAGATTCTTAACTGTCAAAAACAACGTTTCCTTACAGGTAAGTTTTATTTTAATATGCTTTTTTCGTTGAGGCTAACACCTTTTCATTAAATTTTATAATTCGTTCACACTCTTTATAACATTTTTGTACTCATAGCCTAAGATTATTGATTTCCCGGTTATTCTCGATGTACGGGAAGTTCCATTTTCCGCACCGCGATGTTTTTTAGTTTCCGAGGGAATAGGGAAATTTTTGTTAGGTTGGTATTAGTTGAAGCAATCGGCGGGACAGTGCTACCAACTCAAATTTCTTGTAAACACAAAAAACTAAGCAGCTGTGAATTTATTCATTTATGAATTAGGTAAATAACTTATAACACACTGGTATTATACTTTTTAATTTGTTTCCACCGTATTTCGGTCTAGTCTTAAATGGAATGATTCCGTATCACCTTAGTTGATTTTTTTGTTGAATCACACGTGAAAATATTTGATTGGTCACTAAAAAACTCTACACAAAATAGCAATGATAATGATAAGAAAAGCGTGTGAAAGCACCTACGTGATGTTCTTTGCTATTACACACATAAGTAGAAGGGGGAATGTAATTCACAAACCAGATTTAAAACAGCCAAAAATAGTTTTTCGTAAACTTTTCTTTTTTTATGGTAATCGTGAAGGTTGAAAGTATCAATAGCGCACTTCAGTTATAAATTTAAAAAGGAAGGACAAAAGAGTCTACCCTAGTCCTTTGATCAAGGCAGACAACATACTTGTGGGTATTTAGTAAAATTTTCCAACGCAATGATTTAAAAGGTTGTTTTAGGAAACGGATAAATAACGAGCAGAGCAACAATAATGAATAAATAACACAAATAAAACGATCCAACCAAACATCAACAATCAACCAGCAATCAACAATTTGTAATTGGTAATACTACAGCAAATTGGAGAGATTTCTTGAACTAAATTTAGGGTATTTTCATTGTTTCTAAAAGCATGTTTCCCTTACTGGTAAAAAAAGAGAGCATTGGTAGACTCTTTTGTTTTTTTTTAAATTTTTAACTGAAGTGCGCTATTGATCGATTTATATTGAAAAATATGCTTCCCAATTTGAGGAATATAATGTTAAAGCATGCTGAATTTTAGTGTACTTTAGAATTTTTTTTATCGATTTTACAAGACACAAAGAAAAAACAATCGGTTATTCCATAGATTCAGTTCATAGCAATAGAAAATTGCAAGGTTGAAGCCTAATTTCTTGTGGTAGCATTCCTCTTAACACGGGTAAACGACGACTTCCTCTGCCATTTACTTATATCACCTCTGTTCAAAGCATGCTTTGATAATATTAAATTTAGGTTCACGCTTCTTGTTTCGCGTGTCGTCTTTAACGCTACCTACCGGCTCGGCTCTCTTATCTGTCTTAATTTTGCAGTTTTCTTTTCTATTTTCACAATATTTTTTTAAAATCCGAATTAATTATGATTTTACCATTCTGCAAGAGCTAAGATTTGATTCTTTCGTATCTTTTCTATTATAACCTTTCGCCGCAAAGATATACGCCTACTAACTTTTCTGCATAACCGCCATTGTTTACACTTAACCGTTCTGTTAGAATTTTTCGATTTTCATATTCTGGCAATACTTGTCCTCGTATGACACATATATGCACTTAAAAGCGTCCCTATGATCATTACGTTTTTTCTTGTACTAATTTTGATTTTACCTTGACCTGAATATTATTTTTAAAATTTACCTACTCTACTACTTAATTATTTACAAGGATGATGGTTGAACAAATTGATTTCGACCTAAAACTATTATAGACCACTGGAATGTCTTTATAAACATGGGAATTTAAAATGTCTCTGAATCTCATCAACTATTGTTAATTTTGGACCTTTTACTCAAGAGCAAGAATTTTATTCAAACGACTAGAAATGACTTGGGGAGGATACAAAACATAGCAATACAAATTCTAATTATTCAAAACTAATCGCAAAAGTTCATTATAGTTTTTGATATATTTTTCAAACTGAAAATTTTCAGGTAAATACGAATATTTAAAAAAAACTATTCACTTTAGTCCAGTCATTATCATTTAATGTGTCTCCTTAGGTGGAGTGTAATTATTTTTTGTGGCATACAACTACTGATTAGACGTATACATATATTGAGCTATTAACATCGGTACATATTTGTGATTACCATAATATTATATGTAGATATTCAGTCCTCCGGTTGTTGATACAGAAGAAAATAATATTGCTACTAAAGACAGCTACGTTTAAAAATAACAATACTACTAGTAAAAATCAATATCATGTTTTAAGTTACTTCGGTCTAATTCAAAAATCCGTTAAGGCAAGAAAAAATTCTGAAAATATTAATACCATTCTAAAAAGTAACTACACTGCTTATAATACTCACGTCTGGATTATCACTGTACAAGCATTTATAAACCTGATAAGCAGCAGTGCATTTATCGTCGCTCGAAGCTAAAAAAACAACACTAAAAGACAAGCTTTATGCCATCGACACTACAACTACCTGAATCTTTACATTTATCAACGGTAACACGAGTTAATTCCTTTCGTTGTTCCGGGATAGTGTGAAGTAGTTTCTGAGCGTTTTCGAAGTCAAACTGGTTATCTTTAAACTTATTCAAAAAATTAAATAATAAAAAAATTTTTCAAATATATTACCAGTTTTGCCATACGCAAACAGCATTCGGTGTAACACTAAAAAAGGCAGAATACAAGTGAGTGTTGTAACTGAAAATGAGGTACTTGTTTAATTACCATGATGTCGGAGTTTTCTTCAAACACTCCTTTGTGAATAGCGTCAATTTGATCTAAAATGGTATATGTGTTCAAACGATCTAAAAGAAATTTGTAGCCACTTACCATTAGTTACTTTGCTTTTCGGTTGACAAACGTTTTTTATTAAATTTGCAGCTGCTTTTAGTTGTTTTTCTGTTGACATCTACAAGTATCACATTTAAAATCTACCATTTTGTTGTATAAAAATACTTGGCCAGAAATCCGGCGTAGTGTGATGATGCAAATAATAAAAACTATCAGAATTTTCATCGTTGCCTACTTGACGAAGACTTTGTTAGTGTCCTATAACGAGGTACATTTAAACCTTTTAGCTCTGTTTAATTGTTATAGCAAAAGTAGCAATTTTCGGGTATAGTACAATTGTAAGTCAAATCATGTAATTACCACTCAAACATATAGTACTTAAAATTTACGTAAGTATCTATTTGGAACTCCATTGTTTGGATAGTCGATATTATTTAAATAATAGGTACTAATTAAATACAGAGGAAACTAGATAATTTTCAAGAGAATCTAATTACAGTTCACAATTTTGCATCTACAAAATACAATTGAAACAACTCATTAGCCGTAGGAAGGACGTCTCAGGGCAAAAAGAAATTCTGGAATAAAAACACGTTATAAACATTTCTTTCTTTGTAGAAAATATTACCGCAGGATTATCCTCATAGAAGCATTTGTAAAACTCAAACGCCGCCATATATTTGTCGCTGCTCTTGGCTGCAAGAATACTCTTAACTACCTGATCTGATAATTTTAGTGCGAACTTACGTGCGTCCTTGCAATGCTCAATGGTAATAAAACCTGGTTCTGACATACTCGGTGGCAAGTTCGCCATTTGCGTTTTAAGAGCTTCGTAGTTTAGTTTTCCGTCCTTCATCTATTAAAATGAGTGTTATCGGCTGCGTCTTTATTTATTTTATAAGTGAACAAGTATAATAATATAGATCATTTTTAGACATCATTTGTTTTACTACATCAGATTGTTTAACACTTAAAGAAGACTGTCTGAGTTGTATTCATTACAATTAGACCTAAACTAGATTGAAACGTACAAGTAACAACACTCGAAAGTTTTTTATTCAAATTAATATTTGTGTGCATAGTTTTTGATTGATCGCAGATTTTCACAACCATTTCTTGTTAATATAGGGTGTCCCAGTAGAAACTGACACATTTTAAACTTAATTATTGACTAAACAAAAAATGGTAGAAATGTGCGGTTTTTACAAATGAGTTTCAAATTTTGAAAAGTTTTTTCCCAATCACATTAAAAAAGAATTCCAGTTATACAGGGCGAGAAAAAAAATTGCCTATTTTCAATTAAAATTTACTTAACTTATTTAAATAGAACACCCTGTATATTTTTACACCATTCCAAAGCTTAGTTATTTAGCTTCTTAAAAACGTTAATATGTGTAATTAAACTTTTACAAATAAAAAAGATACGCGAATTTTTGTGAGTGCGTGCACTTTCGTTAATTCCGCCAGTAGCTTTAAATTTTTTAGTTTATTTTTTTAGCAATTTCCTCATTTTTATTTTTCTTGTCATTTATAAACTAAAATAAGTAAAGTTATCACAAGCTTTAAAAAATATTTATTACTAATTTAAACATCATGGAATTAACTAAGAAAAAAATATGCCGACTAAATTTTACAGAAACTGTTGAATGTGTCTAACTTGTAAGTTTAAAAAAGAATTTTGTCATACAAAAAGATATCTAAAAAGTTTTAAAATTAACTACAAAAAAAACTTTTAAAGATTAATATTAATTATTATTATTTATTTTTACAGAAAAACTGTAAAAAAAACTGTTAAAATTCACCTTCGGCCACCGCGAAGAATGCCTAATGTGATTGGGAAAAACTTTTCGAAATTTGAAACTCATTTGTAAAAACCGCACATTTCTATCATTTTTTGTTTAGTCAATAATTAAGTTTAAAATGTGTCAGTTACAACTGGGACACCCTGTATTATTCTATATATTAATTATTTAGCTTATTTTCTTATGAGAACATCAACCAGGGCCAGAAGTTTAGGTGATCAAACTTTGAATTAATATTTTGGTGTGCATATTAACACCATTTTCTGTTAGCATGAAGACCATTGCTAACTGAGACATGTCTTAAAATGACCTATATTCTTTTCCGAGTGAATACTTACGATTTGTCCTGAACGTAATATGCATTCCATATAGCTCTAGAAAATTGACCATAGAAAGCAAAATATATTGAAAAACTCTATAACTCCTTACCAGTACTTCAGGTTCTGTGGTAAACTCTCCTTTGTGTATAGTATCTATTTGGGCTGAAGAAACTTTTGTTTTTGGCTGGCAAACATTTCTCATTAATTTCGAAGCTGATTTCATTTGTGCTTCCGTCATCTATAATTACTCTAACAGCTCCTTGTTTTACATATATTTGCACTTACCAGACACAAAACATAATTGAGCGCACCAACGAGTACTAAAGCAACAAAGATCGCCTTCATGGTGAAGTACACTACTCAAATTAATCATCGTACTTCAATCTATATATCGACTTATTTAAGGTCTTGGTTTAATAATTTCATAGTATTTAACTTTTAATTATATCTTATCCTATAATTAAAATAAAACAAACAATTTATTAAACAAATAACACTGACAATTTCCTGTGCAATGTTCATAATTAAGAAATTCTCAGAATATTTGCCCTATAATTTTTAAGTTACAAGGACACATACACATTCAATATTAAAATACTCAATTTATTGTTAGAATACTATATGAACAATACTAAAACCAAGACTTTTCATTCGCACTATCAAACTTTAACATGTTTAACTTAATGGAATCAGCAATTTCTTGACTATTCCGAGTTTGTCCATAATAATCGACAAATTCACCATTGGGATCCACTAAATACATAATAATCGTGTGATCGACCTACAAAAAAAAATTATAAAGAAAATTATCAAGACGTAAAAGAAAGTATCACAATGTAATCACTGTCTTGATCTTTAGGGCCGGCACTAAAATACACCCCTGTAAGCTTTACACGCTTGTGCCACCTGATCTTCCGTTCCAGTCAAACCCAAAAACCTGTCGCTAAATTCCTTGCAGTATTTTCCAACTATGTCAGGTGTATCACGGTGCGGATCAACAGATATAAATATTGGTTGCACCTTAGGTGTATCTTTGGAATTATCTATCACATAAAATTAATTAAAATACTACATTGGTAAAAAATGTAGAAGTAATAATTTAAAAATATTTACCTAAGTTATTTATAACAGCTGCCATTTTCTCCAACTCATCAGGACAAATATCGGGACAGTGTGTAAACCCAAGTAAATTAATAGCCATTGCCCACCTAAACTCTTCACTTTTACGAGTAAGATGATTGGTATCTACTAACTCAAAATGTCCACCTATCGCAGCTTTACCTAACATTCGTTGTCTCTCTTTTAACTGAACTAAAAAAAACATTTTGTTAAATCTTAGAGGCCATAAAATTTTAAACCTTACATTTTTCTTTTTTATTCTTTAAATACAACATGTACCCGAGAAATCCACTCCCTAAGAGACAAGTGACGCCTACACTTTTCCAAGTAATTACTGATTTGGGTTCTTTACGAATTTGGGTGATTCCTCTTACTTTCTGGTTTCTGCATCGGGTGGCAAGTTTAAGATCAAATAATTTCTGAAAGTGCTATAATTATGAAGTCATAATTGGCGAGTAATAAAAATGGATTACGGAATAAGAAAATGCTGATATCATGTTCGATTTTGTTACATTCCTAATTAATTGTGAAATTACTCCGGCCATTTTTAAGGTTATGTTGAATCTGTAGCAAATTCAACTTGCAACAATCCAACTTTATTTATATACAGAATGTATCGCAAAAGTAAGATCACATTGAAGATACCAATTATTTTACTATAAATATGCAACAATAACACAAGCGACACTAGATGTCGCAACATCTTAATAATGTAATGTTTATGAATGCCATAATATTAATCATTTGTTGCCATTATAATTATTATAATACCACAAATCCTGCAATTTTTACAAATGGGAGCTCTCCCTCAAAAAGGAGTTCAAAGAGATCTATAATAGTATATTATGTAACGAGAGAATAAAGTGCTTTGTTAACCCTGAGGGTTAACTTAATTATCGGGCCAGGGATTACCACAGCTTAGCTTTGTGTTTTATAATAGTTTTATCTTTATCACTGTTTTTAATGGTTTTATACATTGTTTTTATCAATGTAATATTTGTAGAAATCTGTGTATTACATGTTAAGGATGTGAGATTTATGTCGTTTAACAAACTACACCTTTTGCTTATTCAACGTACTTTTTATTATGTAAAAGATAACTTAAAATAAACGGCATTCTTGCAAAAGGTAAGAACCATATTATTATTAGTTCCTTTATTTACCACCATAGTCACAATAATACAAAGTACTTCAACACTCATCCCCGATTAACATTGTTTTTGATTACAAATATAAAAATAATGATAATCGCAAACTAATCCACATAATATCTGGCTTATTTCTAAGAAAACAATGTTTCTTTACTTAAAGGTTTTGTTAACATATCTGTTAAATTTTGGTGAGTTCATATTCAATTGAAATATCTTGCGCAATAGACGGTAAGTATTAAATCTCTTAAGAAGTGACTTGTAATATCGATATGTTTAAATCTTTTAGAATTTTTATAACTCTTCATATTATAACATTGTACTGTTGTTATTACAATACAGTATTGCATCGTTATTAGACGTTTCACTTACGTTGGTCCATGCCAGTTCATGTGACGTCATCAAACAATGAAGTGTCCTTATGGTTTGGCGCTACTAATACTTCCATATATTTCAATGTAACAAATCACGTGAGTGAATTTGAAATTTAGGAAACTTGACAATTAAGGTATAAGTTGAATCCCCAATACAAAAACATAAGTAGTTCATGAATATAAATTATACTAAAATTACACTTGCGTGTATGTGTTTTCACCATATAACTAAAATTTGCTAGACAAAGTGTTACGAATAACACAAACGAACTGTAGTAAACTAAAGTTAGCGTTGTCAAACTTTTAAATATATTTTAGAAGCATTCGTGTAGGTTTTCTCCCCAACTTTAGCAGATTTATATAACTTAGGGAATTATCTAATGCGATCACGTTCACACTACTCTATACTATCTCTCTCTAAGTAAAATTTATTAACTCTAAATTCACTTAAAATTCCATTTAAGTTTATTAAATCTTGAGCACAAGTAGCTGCTGCCACATGTTCATCTTCCGCTGTAGAGAAAGCGATACATCAGTTTGGTTTTTTGGAGAATCAAGTAATTGGATTTTTTCCAAATAAAATTAAGCATCTATTTACAGTTTTTCAATCAGTTTTATGAGTTCCCCAATCAGCATCTGAATATATGTTCAATTTAAGGTCAGTATATTAGTACCTATTACTTTTAATATAGGTCAACTACTTAACATCTTGTCTCAAGTAAATATCGTAATATTCATTTTCCTGCATTTCATGTTTCTATACTGTTCGTTTATCTAGAAATCTGTTCAGATAAGAAATTGAAAAAGTAATGCACGCCCTAGTTGTTGTTGATAAGTAAAGTAGGCCTCCAATTAACTGTTTGAATCCAACATCCATCATTGCACCATTATCATTATACGTATTGGAATCCTTTCTCCATTGGTGTTTTCTTTTCTTTACAATTTTCAATATTAAAGTTCTTTAATAACCGGTCTATAAATTGTGTTTCACCAATGACTAATTTATCTTCATTTCTTGTTATTTCCATTCCCAGAAAGTTTCTAATTTTACCTAGATCTTTTACCAGAAAATGTTCTTTCAATAATTCTACAATTTCTCTTAAGTCGTTTTCGTTTCCTACAACTAACATATCGTCAACATATATTAATACCCATACCTTATTTGTACTATAATACAAACAGCAGTCATAATTTGATCGTTTCAAGTTGTTTCTTAGTTCAAAATCATTGAACGTATCATTTCAAACTTTAGGTGATCCATAATGCACTCAATTCGATCTCAAAATTTTTGATTTAGTTTTTACTTCTTTAGGTACATAAATAAAAAGTCGGTTTTCAGTTTACCATTTAAATATTCTGTTGGAATATCAAGTTGTTCGATTTTCAATCCTTCTTGTAAAGTAATCGATATCAACAGTCTTATTGCTGACATAGTACGTGCTACTGGTGCGTAAACTGGTTGAAATGAGCTCTCCTCTTCTAACTGAAATTATTTAGCTACTACTCTAGACTTTTTAGTTGCGTCTTCTTTTTCATGTGACTCGAATTCCTTTTGAATCGCTTCATTCCATTCTTTATTATTTGCTGCATTTTGATAATTTATTGGATCTTTTTGACCAGATAGTAAACAGTAGCCTGTATAAATTTCATACTCATTTAAATGTTTAGGTATTTTCATTATTCGCCCACGACTTGTATTTTCTTCTTCATTATTTTAATTTTTACTATTATTTTCATCCGTTTTCTCCTCTACTTGCTAACTGCAAATTTCTACTTTTCCTTCTTCTGAAATTTCTATTTATACTGTTGTTTGTTGATTTTTATTTTTCCATTCTCCATTCTCTTCATAGTTATCCTGTTTTTATTAAATCTTACGTTTCTCGAATAGGTTATTATGCTCGAAATCTCATAATTTATATCCTGCACCACTAATAATCAAACATTATGCATTTTCTAACACGACTTTTCAATTTATATTTTTTTGACAAAATCAATGTTCACGCCCAGCTTCCAAATACTCTTAACATTTTTCTTATACGATAAGTTTGTTGGAGTGATTCCATTTCTACCATCTATAGGGGACCTATTTAATTCATACGCCGATCATTGGATTGCTCTGTAGGAAGATTTATTTCTGAAAATTCTGCTGTGTAGTATATAGAATGTATATTCATGTGAATTCCTTTATTTTTACTGAAATTTTTAAAATAATTTGAAGAAAATTCTCCTCCATTATCACAGCAAATTTTTTGTGTTCGCTTCTCCATTAACGTTATAAAATCGATAACAATCTGCTCTGATTTACATTTTGATGTTAAAAGTTTTATAACTAGAAAATGTAAAAAATCATCTATTAAAACTTGGAAATATTTGTAAATTTCTGGTGTGACCCGCAATAATATGTGTATCACAGTATTTGTTTTACATCTACAAAATCTTTTTCTAGTATTTTAAATTTTTCAATTTGAAATCTAGATTTAGGATTACATCGGAAAATGAATCACAATGAAAGGTAAATATATTAAGTACAATCTTCGCTTGTCCTATCCTTATCAAATACAATCTTAAAATCATTTCTTAAAAGTTTACTAACTGGCATTTAATTATCTAGATGCCTTCTACTATTAATGCGTCAAATTTTATTTTCCTAGCTTGACAAATGCATTCTAACGTACGTTGTCTTTTTGCCGATTTTTGGCTGTATCTCCGATTCTAAATCTTGAACGGTTGACATGTACTTTTCTAATTTGTCTGTGTGACTTCCTAGTCTAAAATGAAAGTGTTTATATTTTCCAATAGTAATACACTTAACGCAATAAATGTTATTTTGTCTATTGTCTCATTTGCTTGTTGATTAATGTTACCACGACCTTGATTTCTTCTGTGAAAACCTCTTCGACCTCTATAGTTTCTAAAATTCTTTTTAAAATTGGCATTGCTAGATAAACCTTGCTTTTGATGACATTCTGAAATTTTGAGCCCTACTTTTCCACATCGGTAGCATGAGTGAGAACTTGCTTTGAATGACGCTTCTCCTTGACTATCCTTGTTTATGTTTCTGGATTTAATTTTAATTTCTGCAACCAACAATGTTGATTTTGCAAAATCCATAGTAACTTCTTTGTTCAAGGTTTCTATTAGAGAAATAACAGCTTCATAATCTTCATTCAGCCACAGAAATAGGTAAATGACACACTTTGTCCGATTCTTCTAATTTTGATTCCACACTTTCGAGTTCTCTAATTAATATGTTAAACTTAAAAAATGATCTTCTAGTTTTTCATTCTTGTTATGTTTCAATATTAATAACTTCTTATTTTTAAAGTTAATTTGGTAAACCTTTTCTTTGAAAATTTTTTTCGAACGGTTGTAACATTGACTTTGCCGTGCTGAAATCTTTAATAATATCCAGGTGTTAATCACTTAGACATTGGACGATAATTGATTCAGCTTTTTCATTCCTTATTTCAAATTCCGATTGAACCTTGAAAATCTGTTAACTTTTTCTCAAATGAATTTTCTATTTGTTTCTCTTCAATAATTGCTTTTACACTAAATTTCCAAATTTTGCTGGTTACACAAAATGTCGTTAGACACACAATTCACTTATCTAAATTTCCAGTTTTTCGAATTTGATTGAGGTATTGCCATCTGCATTTTTGTTCGTTGAAGTCTTGTTTCATAAAACGCAATCGTTTAAACTTTTAGTTTTCAATCACCTATCCTGGGCCCATAACCTGATCAGGATATGTGATTTATGTTGTTTAACAAACTACATCATTTGCTTATTCAAAGTACCTTTTATTAACTTGTACAAAAAGTCAGTTCACGATTTACGCAGTGTATAGCAAAATATAGTGTTTTATGTGTATAATTTGAGGAATTTTGTGTCTAATTCAGACGAAATTCAATTAACTCCACCTGAAATAGCCAAAGCAGCAAGAGCTGAAATTGAAAATCCGCTTCCCACAAAGTCAAGCGATGTTTATGAAGCAGCGTTCATGAAATTCATATCATGATTTTCGGAAAAAAATGTATTTATTTATTCAGAAAGTGTTATTTTGATGTATTGTCGGAGATGGCCAAATGAATGAAATGTTCAAGCTTATGGTCACATCATTCGATGATCAGGACATTGTTAAACCTCCAACGTGATGTTGATATTTCAAAATATTTTAAGCTGCGTGCCTTTTTGAAAAAAAAAGAATGAAGAGTATTCTCTAAAGAAAGCAAGAGTTATAAACAAAAGAACAATTCCATTTATTCATCTTTAACTCTCCAGGTGAGAAATAGTTGACAGCAAAGATCTTATTATCTGCAAAATAATAAAAAATTACAATTTAACAGATTGTATTATTGGGCGGTATGATTAAAAAAAAATATTTGCTTTTACTTCAAGTAAACAGTGAAAACAGTGAAGTATTTACTGTAGTTTTACCGTAGTTGCCCTAGCAACTATTTTGAATTTTTCTGAACTTTAAAATTGTTTAAAATGCCTTTTATATGAATTATGGTAGAAAATCGAAAGAAATATTCGAACGTTGGACATATGGTATATAGAAATTTGAATCGGTCATTTATATTAGATAAATAGTTACATTGAAGAACGAGACTTCTACTTTTAATTCAAATAACGTTGAATGGATGGTGAATAAGTTCCTAGGAGAAGGTGTTGGTGTTGACGTAGGTGTACATCAAACTACTGTTTTAAAACCGTGGACGATACTGAATCTGCAAATGGGGAATGGAGTGTACTCGAAGCAATGGAGCCCACCGACTTCTCCAAGCAAAACATACTCATCTAATGGCCATACTTATAATAAAATCTCAATCTCAAGCTTGAGGAGTACTTAGTCAAGATCGTCTTGAAAAATTCGGTTCTTTATTATAGTCGCATCTTCGGCAAATCTCGGTGAAGATAATACTCAAGAATGGGTTGTTGGGAATTTTAGCACGTTAAGTTTAATTTGTAGGGTTGTTTGGTTTAGTGGTAGAAAGCAGATTGACAGTTAGCGGTCGTTTAACACTTGATTTATGCCTAGATAAAGTCGTTTTAATGAAAAACAAAAAAACTAATAATTTTAATCTAAATTGAAATTAAGATCAGATCTGTCTTTCTCCGTCTTATGAACTAATGAGTTACGTTAACAATTTAGATTCTACAATCAAAGCAAATTTTATTCGTGTTTTCAATTTTCAATGCCGGCTTCACAATGAAGCCATTCAATTCTACAAAAACACAAATACAACAACCAATCGCGAATTGAGAATGTAGCCGAAATTAATTTACATTCCACAAAACGCTAAAGCAAACAACCAAGGCGATTTAAGAATGTAACCGAAGTAGTTTCATTGAACCCCAATACAAAACTACAATAAGCGATTTCTTGATTTTTCAAGTCAAACAACTACAAAAAAATGGTAAAGAATACGATATCGTCCGAAACTTATGCAATCAACAAATAAGAAAATCATACCTCTGTATTGCGAGTTTGGATTGGATAAGAGTTTCCTTTCAACGATACCAATTTGAAATTTTATCAATCCTTTGACTGCAGACAATTACAATTCTTTCAATACAATGACGATAACAAACGGTTTGTAGCTAGAACGGCAACTTCTGCACTTCTATTTCTGCTACTCAACATCTAGATAGGGCGACATCCAGTTTAAACGAAATTTTTCAATACAAAAATTTATTGATACATCGAATTCATGACGCCATTTTCTTGCTGCTTATGGAAGGGGTCAACAATGTATATACATTAAAATTAAACTTTTCAACACAATCTAGTATGTATGACATTGTCAAAAGTGTGATATATGAATGTGGTATTAATCTCAATAATTGCTTTAAGTTAATATTATTACAAAGATTTTCTGCTAGTGGTAGTGTTGCGTACCAGAAAATAAAAAAATCAAGCTAATTACTGCTGATACTGAGAAAGAGTTGAGTGGTCCATTGCTGCCACGGAAAATTCAACTACCCAGTAGTAGAAGAATTTTCAATAAATTAAGATTGAGTCGAATGAGTGTATCTCAAATCTTAAAAATAAACGTGTTATTTACAGGCGAATCAACTTTTCACAATGATTGATTAGTAAACAGACGTAATTTCCATTATTTTGATACAGAACATTTGTTTCGTACTTTGGATCGGCAACGCAACAACGATAGAGCACTAACATTTGAGTATTATACTATCATTTAGTTATAGGATCCTGTTTCTTTGATGGGATATTGATTGGGAGAAAATTTTTGAATTTTCTGCAAAGAGAATTTCGGTTACTCTTCCAGAATGTATCGCTCTATGTTCGAACTAAGATGTAGTTCCAAATAGAAGGTCCACCTGCTGATTTTTCAATTGACGTGAGAAACTATCTCGACAGACATTTCATTTGATATGCAGAGGAGGTAAACATAAGTGGCTCCAGATTTAACCCCTATTGATTTTTTTTATTAGAGTTACATTAAAATATTGTATACGATACCACCTACCATTCCAGAAGACATGAAAATAAGAATACCATGCTTTTGCCTCCATGACACCGAACATTTTCAAGAACGTGAAGAAATTATTTCATTTCCTCTTTGTATTGAACAAGATAGGGAAAATGTAGAGCGTCTTTTATAATTTTAACTTTTAGTCTGTTCATTTATTTATTTATTTGAATAATTTGTTAATGTTTAGCACCTTTGCTATTTCATTAGTTTAGAATGATATTAGGCAACTGAATTATGCGGAATAAATGTAAATACATCGTTTATAATCATAAAAGTGTCATTAAGAAAGAGAATTATTTTTTCTATGAGATGAGCCAACAAAATATTAAAGATAAACATGATAATCCACTTTGGATGTATTGATAATGTCACTTTTTTAAACACTCTGTGAAGGGTTCCGAAATTTTGACTTCGGTGGTTGATAAATTTATGAATTTTAGTGTAAAACCATTGAGTTTTTTCTTCGATTTCATCTTGCACAGAAGAATAATTTTTTTTAAAAGGACCTTACCCTTATCCAAAAATCTAAATTCCTGAGAAAGTATACATTCTTGAAGTAACTGGCTCTTAGTTTTTCCGTAAAATTTGCAATCTTCATCAAATACAGGGTGTTCCATAAGAAAAAACAATTTTAATGCGCTACTTTTTTGTAAACCACTCTGTATATTTGAAAAAGAAAAACATAGACGGGACCGACTTTATTTACTCAAAAAAGTGTCATTTACAATTTTTTTTTACACGTTTTTAATCTGTTCATAAGTCATTTGACCATGAGGTTTATATAGAGCGCTCAAATCGAACGCTTATCCACACGGACGCACTATGTAATGTAAATTTTTGCCCCCATTTCAAACCCATGCTTCGTGGAATTGAATTGATTTAATTTACAGGTCTGCAAGTAAAAATTATACATTTTGATATCCTAAAACCGAAAAAAATATTAAAAAAATTCTATCACATCAGTTTTTTTTATAATATTAATTTTTATATATTTATTTTGTGTAAAATTCTGATTTAGTTAAAATTTTGTATTTTTTTAAGCTTCAAATGTATTTAAAATTAAGGTTTTTACCCTAATTTAAATAGTATATTTATCTAAAAATAAAGAAAAAAAAATAATGACCGTAAATAATTTAGTGAAGGGGGAGGGGATAAGAATTTCTGGTATTAGTTATCATATTGATTATAAGCAATGGTGAGTATTATATTACCAGTACGATTGAATATGTTCAGCGTGTTTTCAGAGGCAAACGTGCAGTTAGACATGTTCCAACAAGCTAAGTCATTTATTTTGGTGATCCTGTCTTGCCACACTCAGTTGACACGCTACTGTGCTCTTGTTTTTATGTATGTGTTATGGCTCATAGAGGTTGTGTAATTTCTCCGGACAACTTGTGTTATATTTGTAGTGAATATACAGTGAAAAGTCAACAAAGAAATATAATCAATCAATATATTTATTTTGTTTTTTTAAATAACAAAAGAATCGGTATTTTATTTTATTTACAAATCAACTTAACTTCAAATTTCTTTTTCCTATCATCTATCCATTTCCTTCTCTCCAACAGTTCCCTCATCCATTGTATCCCCTCTCCCTTCTCCCCTAGCAGCGTCTTCCATTCTGTTTCCTCACGTCTCAGCTCTGCGCACCTGTCTTTCATGTGTGTTATATCCTCCCATTCCTCTCCACACAGCCTGCACATTCTCTCCTCCTCACCCCTCCAATACTTGTTTCCATACTCTTCATTACCGGCTCTAAATCTTGCTATAATTCTTTTTTCTTTTTAGGCTTCTACCGTCTGTAATGTACTTCGGCACTTCTTCTGTTGTAATTTGTCTATACTTCTCGTTATATTTACCTTCTTTATTCTTACTCTTCTTTCTTGTATTTGTACGTCCTTATCCCTTGCTATTATCTCCTCCTCCATAAGCCTTCCTTCTTGTCTTAACCTTCTTGATCTCTTCTCTGCATACCCGCATCGTTCATAATATTTTCTTCTTTCTTCTTCTCCATATCGCCTTTTCTGCCCATCCACTTCTTTCCAGCATTCAAAGAGTATCTCGTTATCTTTTCTGTTCACCATTTTTCTTCATACCTTAAAGCTCTCTTTCCTGTTTGTATCCTTATTTTTTCTAGTTTTAGTTCTTCTTCGACTATATAACCCGGTGTCTCTTTCAAGTCCTAACGTCCACTTACCATATTTTTCCTGAATCTTCTCCAGTTCATCTCATTCCTTCCATCCCCAAATCTCCGCCCCATACAACATCACACTTCTTACTAGCCTCTCAAAAATCCATATTCTTTTCTTACATCCTTTCCAAATGTTTTTCTCCTATCCCCATACTTGCTCGACTATTTTATTTCCTTTCTGTCTCAACACTTTATGTGATCCCCATCCTTATTGTCATATCTGATAGTGTACCCTAAATATCTATACTTATCTACTCTCTATCTCTTCCTTCCCCACCACCATTTATTTTCCTTTGGTCTTCCTTTTCTCTTCTTAAATTCTATTATTCTCGTTTTCAACATTTGCTTCTAATTTTTTTTCTCCAGGTAGCTTTTCAAAACTTTAATCACCCTCTCATCTCTTCTTCCTTTGACGCTAATGCGACGATATCGTCCGCATACGCCAGAACCCATACCTTTTTTCTTCCAATTACAATTCCTCCTACCTGATTTTTCTTCATTTCTTCTTCTAAATCTCTAATATATATTGAAAATAGGCTAGGCTTAATGGACATCCCTGCTTTAGCCCTCTTTCCGTCCAAAACTCTCTTCCCAATTTCATTCCCACTCTCGTTCTACATTTTGTCTCCTCATATATTTCCTCTATTGCGTCTTTCACATCCTTGTCTATCCCCACTTCTCCCATAATTTTCCATAATCGTTCCCTTTCCACGTTGTCGAACGCTGCCTTAATGTCCAAAAATATAGCAAATACCTTTCCTCTTTTCTTTTCTATTTCTTGATTAACTAGGTGTTTTAGTATGTAAATATTATCTATCGTCCCTCTTCCTTTTCGAAATCCGTTTTGCCAGTCTGGGATAATTTTCTTCTCGTCTAATTGTTTTTCTAATCTTGCTCTTATAATTTCAGCATATATCTTGTATCCCACATTCGTTAGGTTTATCCCTCTGTAATTTTTCACTTGTTTTGTATCCCCTCCTTTGTATATTGGGCATATTATTGCCTCCTTCCATTTTTCGGGTATTCCTTCTCCTTTCCATATTCTTTCGTATATCCTTCTTAGCTGTTCTCTCATTTTTCTCCAGTGTATTTCCATTGTTCTCCTTGCGTTCCATCCGTCCCTTCTGCTTTCCCTATTTTCACTTTTTCTATTGCTCTCTCCATCTCCTCTTTTTCTATCCCGCCTTCTCTATGCCTTATTTTTGTCCTCTCCATCTATTTGCTTGTTACTTTTCTTCCGTTCCTTTTAACATTTTCTTGCAGTATTCTTCCCATTCGTTTCCTTCTATATTTTATTTCCATCCTTTTTGTTTCCCTTCTTTGGTTAATAAATTCCCATGCTTGTCCCTCATTTTTTATTTGTTCTATCCTTTTCCCCATCTGTGTTTTATATTCTTTCTTTCTTCTTTCACATATTTCTTTGAAATTTGCTTTTACTTTTTTGTATTGTTCTATCTCTATCTTTCCTGTTTTCCAATTTCGTCTTCCTTTCCTCACTTCTCTTTTCCCCTTATCACACTCTTTGTTCCACAAAGAAATATAAGTGATTTTGTGAAGAAAGATTTTACTTACTTTACATTAATACTTGGTGATCAAGACAAAGCATGGGTTCCTCATAAGGTGTGCAAAAGGTGTGAGAAAGATCTGCGCTTGTGGTTTAAGGGTAAGAAATTTGTATTTCGTTTAGGCATTCCTATGATATGGCGTGAACAGAAAAGTCACTCAACCGACTGCTATTTCTGTTTGGTAGACATGAAAGGATTTAATACAAAAAATTAAAAAAGTGTCCCATAGCTCTGAAATACTAATTCCGCACCCACCTTCTAACTTAGATGATATCCTGAGTGATGCAGAAGACTCAGAAACGTTTGCTTTCCAGACCGAATCTAGCTCAGATTTTTCAGTTGACGAAAGTCCTCAACTTTTATCTCAGATTGAGCTTAATGACCTAGTCAAAGACTTGGGTCTTTCAAAAGAAGCAGCCGTATTGCTAGGTTCATCATTCGTGGCTAAAAAACCAAAACCTTTTATCATCTGGTACCTCATTTTTCTGGTACAGACATCGAGAGAGAGAATTTACTCAATGTTCGTGGGCTCATGAAATGCTTTGAAATAGAATATGATTCATCAGAATGGCGTTTATTTATTGATTTATCCAAAACTAGCTTCAAAGCAGTATTGCTGCATAATGGAAATGTATATGCATCTCTTCCGATGGGACACTCAATTTATATGAAAGAAAACTACAATGACTTAGCTACGATTCTTGAGAAAATCAAATATCAAGAACATCAATGGATGGTTTGTGGAGAATTTGAAATACTAACAATGTTGTTGGGTCTACAGTCAGCTTTTACAAAATTCCCTTGTTTTCTATATTTGTGGGATAGTAGAGCCAGAGAACTACACTAGACAAAAACTGACTGGCCACCATGACACGGTTTAACTCCTGGCATGAAAAACGTTATCAATACCACTTTGGTTCCGCCAGAAAAGGTTTTACTGCCACCTCTTCATATTAAATTGGGGCTAATTAAGCAGTTTGTAAAATCACTGCAAAAATATGGGGTTTGTTTTAGATATATACCTATGTTCCAAGTTCCCGAAATTGTCCAAAGCAAAGTAAAAAGAAGGAGTTTTTACTGGCCCCGACATAAGAACACTTTTGTCTGATCCCCTCTTTCTTGAATCAATAAGAGAAATTGAAAAAAAAAAACATGGAATTCTTTCAAAATGTAGTGCAGAAGTTTTTGGGCAATACTAAAGATCCCGAATATAGAACTATTTGTACAGTGCATGCTGACAGCGTATAAAGCTCAAGATGAGCTTAAAAGTTCACTTCTTACACTCCCATACTGAATATTTTCCTAAAAACTTAAGTGCCTACACTGAAGAACAAGGTGAAAAATTTCACCAGGATGTACGTGATATCGAGAGACGTTACCAAGAAAGATGGGATGTCAGTATGTTAGCGGACTATTGTTGGATGCTTATGCGAGAAACCAAAGAAGGGAAAGCAACAACGAGTTCGGAGAAGCATCAAAGAAAAGAAGAAAAGGTTTCACACGAAAAAAGAGTAAAGATAAAGTTGTGTATAATTTAAATAAGAAAAATAACGGTTGATAGGTTTTGATAAATATTATGCTGTGTGTTAGTTCTTATTATTGTGTTCTTATTTTGCAAAAAAAACTATACATGATGGAGAGTAATGGACGCTATTTTTGAAATCAGCGTACTTTAAAACATATAATTCAGCAACATGCAGCTGAAAAAAAATTATTTTTTGCAGATTTATGTTATTTATCTGTGTACACAAACAGTCTGGTAAAATAACAAATATAGATATGAATTAAAATAAATTAATGTTTGTTCTTAAAAAAATTGATTTGATCAGCTGAGTACTTCGTTAAAAAACTTACCAAATGTCAAAAAATATTCGAAGACTTACCCAGCCAGTTTTTTATTTGAACACTCGTCATATTTTATAATATATTATATTGCCAGTATAACAGTGAAGGATGGTAATGACCAGTACACTATCAAAATTCAAGTAATTTAATGTTTTATTAAAAAAATTATAAAATTAGGTGAAACGTTTACTATTTTCTTAAATTTAATTCCCAAGAAGGACAACTCGTCAGGTTCTACCCTTTACTAAATTCGTTTAAATGATATATGCAGCTTTCCATTTGAAGGAGCAAGTAAGAAACCTAGTGGATTAAAAGATATTCGGCGTGGGGTGTTCTTACATTTATCAATGAAAATTTAAAACAGTTTTTGTAACAGCCACTGTTAATACTGGTATAGCGAATCTAGCTCCTAAAATTATATTATTAGAACAACAGCAATAAAATAATGTGCTTATACCAATACAGCCCCTGAGACCTTTTCCAAAAGGCATATACGCATATTCGGGAATTGAACTGTAGTTATCTACGGAAAAGCACTGGGTTTGGAAAACACTGATCATCGTAATGTATTGCCATGGTAGATATATAAATTCCAGTTTCTTTTTCTATAACCAAGTCGGTATTAGGTACTTTATAATCTTTAACACAAACACGATCAAGAAATTCTAATAAAGGATATTTACGTATTGTTTCTAGAAAATGTCGATGAAATATCGAATATGTTATAATTAGAAGCCGCGTTACCGTTGATGACCATATCTAAATACTTCATGTTAGATAGCGCTTCGTAAGAAAATTCTTTATGGTTTTTTAACTCCTTCTGTACTTCATCTCGCAAAATTGTTTGTACACTTTGATTGCAACTTAATTCATACCATGTATAAGAAAGAGTTGTTCCTGTTGTGTCGTATCCTGCCACCAAAGTTGTAGTTGCCAACGACACTAAACTATCTTGGCCTAAAAAAATTAAGTAACGAAAAATTTTAACAATTATGTGAACACCTACTAAAATTACAATGTGAATCACTGTTTGCCAATCCATTTAAAATATCTATGAAGTCATTTCGTTTAATTGAATTAAACTTTCTAACATTCATCGTTTTTAAAAACACATTTTCCAAGTATATCATGTTTGATTTGTCAATAAAACTCATATTAAAAATCAATTATTTGTGGAAGAAAAGAGCACGAAAGAACGTCTGCTAAAAGTGACTTCAAGCATTTTTAAGGTCGCTTGTAAAGTCTAAATTTTTTTCTTCCAACGAATTTATTTGAAGGCCAAATAAAGTAGAACTCATAACGTCTACTCCATACTTGATGCCACCATCAAAACCATTGTGACATGATGCTGATGCTGTTTTGTCGATATGGCCAATTAAACTGTTCACGACTTCATCAATGAGAGGAAACATGGTTTTCAGTTTGTGGTGAAACAAATGGCGTTACATCTGGCCATTTTCCAAATTAAATTAAAAAGTACCAAAAAAACAAGCTTGTAAGCGAATTCAACTACTACAAACAGATACGTAATTATTTAACAATTGCTATATGAAATGAGAAAGCTGCTTATATTAGATACCAAACTCAACTTTAAAAAAAAACCAAAATTTTGTGGAAACACTTTGCACTATGGAATGAAAATTCAGAAATAGCTGATGAAATCCGAGATGCCAGTTTAATTAATAGATATTTAGCGAATAACGTTTTAAATGTAAAAATAAACAACGACCAATTGAATTTCTAATTAAATAACAAATACAGCAACGACAGTGAAGAAACATCCATTCGTACAGTTACGACAACCGAAATAGAAAAAATTGTTAACAAATTAAGTTCTCATGCATATAGCTTGGATGGTATTAATTGTAGAATGCTGAAGTTAACGTTGCCGTTTTGTAAAAAAAGCTTAACAAATATTATTAACTTCTCTCTTAGAACTGCCACTGTACCAGCCTTGTGGAAGAAAGCCTTAATTAACCCGCTGCAAACGTAAAAGAGTTGAAGAACATTAGAGCTATAAGCATATTACGCACAATATCCAAAGTGTTAGAGAAAATTGTATGTAATTATCTGACTGAGTTTACCCAAAATATCAATATTTTACCTCAAACTCAATCTGGCTTCCGGAAACAACATAGTAACACCACAGCAATGTTGAAGATAACTAACGACATCTCAAAAGGAATAGATAACCAATGGGTAACTCTATTAGACTATACAAAGGCATTTGATCTGATACATCACGAATTGCTTATAGCAAAATTAACTTATTATGAAGTGAACCCCCAAATAATTCAATGGTTTCGAGCATTTCTTAAAGATCGTTAGCAAGTTGTAAAGATAGATAACACCCTTTTTCAAGAAATAAACATTAACTATGGCGTTCATCAAGGAAGTGTGCTAAGTCCTATTTTATTCGCAATTTTCACAGCTGATCTCTCTTCGAGTCTAAAAAACGATTGGAATATACACCAATACGCTGACGACACACACATTTACAAATCATGTGTTTCTGAGAATGCTGATAACTTAATAAAGGAACTAAACAGCAACTTCATAAACATCAAGAAGTGGTCAGAAGACAATGGTCTACGATTAAACCCCCAAAAAACTACAGTAATGTGTATAGGTTCAAAGGTTGGAATTAACAAAGTCAATCAACAACGCTCTTATCTCAGTCCGAGTTATTCTAAGCCCATTCTCTGATCTGAATGGGCTTGGTTTACTAGTGATAGTCATAAATCCCCTGATAGTACACCTGAGTTTGCGACTTCGGGGTCTATTAAAAAAAATTCAAATCAAACATGTAGAGAACAAAATTGCAAAATTTTAGGTTCTTGCATTTTTGATGTACGACCAACACGTTCCGTTCTAGGGTGCGTGAAAGTTGAAGCTTGATTTGAAGATTTAAACAAAATCAAAATTTCATTTCAGATTAAGACGAATATCGCTATAAAACAATTCTGTAATACAGGGTGTCCCACCGGGAACGCCATCGATAGATTATAGAAAAACTGTACATGGGAAAAATTTGAAAATTTGGTAGTATACTAACATGGATGGGGGGTAGTTCTGCTAAAATATTTTCAAGATGGTGACACTTGCGGTTATACCGGAATTCATATTAAAAGAAATACAATAGCATTTGTGCAACAAAAAAAGTTAAATTGCCAATATTTGGAAAACCATGAATTTTTTGAATAGACAACCTTGTACAAAATCAACCTTATTTTTGATGTTAAATAAAATAAAGCTATAAAAACATTGTGCTTGCATTTTAAAAAAATGACTTTTGACGTGTTTTTGAATTTAATTTTAATCTTTTTTTATCGCCCTGTATTAATTTATTATCAAAATATCGACATAGCCCACTAAAATAGGTCCCCTGCTACATGAAAACCTATTTCAATTAAATAATAAAGGCATTAGTATAAGAAAATTTTATAATTTTGTTTAGGCCTGAAAACGTCATTTTTGACATAAAATTTAATATAAGTCCAAAACAGTTAGACTTAGGTATAGAACATTATACACAAAATGTGTCTATAATTTTGTGTAAATCCAAAAATAGAATAATATATAGAATGTTCCATTTAAAATAAGCAACTTGACACCTACTTCCGGTATAACCGGAAGTGTCACCATCTTGAAAATATTTTAACGGAACTACCCCCGTCGATGTTAGTATACTACCAAATTTTCAAATTTTTCCCATGTACAGTTTTTCTATAATCTATCGATGGAGTTCCCGGTGGGACACCCTGTATATATTTTTTGAAAACGTAATGTTTCGTGAGTCTGCAGATGTCCGATTTGATACCTTTATTCGTATATAATAAAAGATTGATTTCTTGAAACGCACCGCTACCTACTCCGATATGAGCGTTTTTTAATTATCATTATCTACGGTCAATATTTCCTTATTATTGTTGATCTAAGCACCAATTTTATTACATTTGTGCATACATGATAGAAGAAAATATACCACCCTTGACGTAGAATTAATCGGTGCTTTTTTTTGTGAAACGGCCATTTTTGCACTCGCTCCGTGCCAGTGCAGGTAAACCAAAAACGCCATTGGTGTAAAAGTCAGTGCCGGCATGCAAGAGTTTTAGAGTAATTTTGAAAAGAACTGTATAACTGATTAATGCATTTTGTGTAAAAAATATAAAAACGACATTGGAAGACGTTATCACTATCTGGACATTCCTAATAAATAAATAATACAGTGAAGGACATCAATTTATCATTATAAAAACGATATATAAAAAAGCGAGTCACAGCAAAAACTGAAATCGCTGTAAAATAAACGACTTCTCATACAAACAAATTAACCTTACGCCACAGAATTTTGTGTTTGAGCGGTTACTGTTCCGTCACATAGTGGTTGCCATGGCATTTTAACGACATCTATGTCAGAAAACAAGTTGCGCAGCCAGGTGCGTGGGGTCGTCACAATTTATTTGCAATGATTTGTGTTAATTACATTCACTATATTACAAGGCAAATTGGGCCGAATACAATTGTTGCTTTTGACGGATATCCCGAAAGTGAAACAGAAACAAGTATACAATCTACTGAAAGAAACCGCCGCTCGAAGAAACACCGCAGCACTGATAAACTATTCATTGAATCCATGATTCCTACTGTGTCACAAGAAACAGCTTCAATAAAAGGCGCCTTATAGCATTGCTGCCATCGAACTTGCTCCTTCTTTTTCCTCAGTATTCGTTATTGGAGAAGACATAGATTTGTTGTTGAGTGTTGACTGCTAAATCCAGAGAGATCCGGAATGTTTATTTCTGCAAGTCGGGGAGAGGGAACAAGAAGGATGTGTTCTATTCTCCTCACAGTTTGGAATATAGCAATCCTGTTTTGAATAATATATTATTTGTGCATGCCTTCAGTGAATGTGACACTACATCGGCGTTGTTCAATCAAGGCAATATTCGATTCATTAAAACTTTAAAAAAACCCAATATTAACAGACGCGATTCAAGTATTTGCCGACCCTAATGCAAAATTAACGGAAGTCGTTGCACTGGTGAACTGTTTATGTTGAGGCAGTACGGTGCACGAAGCGAACATCTCTCCGATATATGAACTTTGTACAGACCGTCTTCAAAATTTGTTCAATCTCGTTTCGATGCCTTCAACATCCGATGCGTGCCATCATCATTCATTGCGTAGTTATTGTCAAATACAAAGCTGACGTGGAGTTCATAAACCTCCAGAGGATCTTGGATGGCAAAGAACAACCACAGGATTAGTCGCCACACGGATTGCAAGAAAACCAGCTCCAAACGACTTTAATCAAACCTAATTATTTGAATCTTAAAAATGCAATACGAGATTTGTAAAGCGTTTCTAGTACTGCAGCTAATACTGGCTTTATTGAAATCGATTAAAAAGCACTAAGGTGGGTAGGGGTTGGCATATTTAGGTTTTAGTGGTTTTTCTAAACTTTGAAGTAACTGCTTTACCAAGACGAACCAATCCACAATTGCACACAGTTTCTTCACCATACGTAACACTTACATCACAATACAATAATGGAAATTCCATACTAATAAATAAACAAACAATTGCATAAATATATGATGTATTGAGCTTACGGTAACGCTGGGCCGCAGGAAGCGAGATACCAGGCGTATTGCTACAGAAATTCTTTTTTACTAAATACCACACTGACAGTCGTATTGATAAAGCAAAAACTCCGTAGGCAGAATTATGCGAAAGTTGAGCAGGAAATTTTCTGAAACCGCTTTAGCGAACTCTGGGTTAAATACTAGACTCTTAGATACTTTGAAAACAACATATTTCTTCGGAATAAAGATTACGTAAACCGCGTCTAGCGAAAACAGGCTAATCACCTTTTATCTAACTTCATACTCGGAAAAACTTTAATTTTCACCATAACAATGTGTGCTAGATGCACATGTTAACTTGTTGACGACCAATCCTTCTCAATCGAAAATCAGCTATAAATTAAGTTATTTAAATTATTGACTCCTAATATTATGTTTAAATCGTAGGGATCTTCAATTGAAATTAAGCTTTGTTTTAAGGAGCGTGAAGAGTCATGATGAACTTGACCGCATACGTATATGTTGTTGGTAAAGCCAAAGTTTATTTTATATAATTTATTAATTTATTTATGTAACTGTTTTAATTGCTTTTATGTATCCATGTAACTGGTTTCTATTTTTGATAGTGAGCGTTAATTTTGATAACCCATTTTTTTAGATGCTTTGATAAAGCTTATACTTCATAGGCGAAACGTCGGCTTAATAAGAAACTGGGTCTTAATGAACTCCTAAATTCCTACTCATCACAATCCTTAAAGAAAGCACAATTTCAATTGAGGATTCCTACGATCTTTAAATAAAGCGTCCTGCATGTGCCGCTTCCAAAACTCTTAACACATTTTAATAAACAAAAGCAAACATTTTATGCGAAAGCAAACATATTTAGACAAATCAACAACAACAATAACAACGAAGGTTACGGTTTTGTTTGTTACTATAACAATAACTGTTAATATGTGCACGATATGTACTTTGTGCTCGTTATGGATTGTTAGAAAAATAAAAATTTATTCTCGGTTTTTAAAATACTTTTTAAAACTTTAATGTAATAATTGAAGTTACTAATATCGACTTTAAGTTGAGAGAGTGTGTGATTTACATTTTATAAATGTTCTTCAAACCAATTATTCTTAAAAAATATAAAATTGCCTAATGAAAAAATCACCCGTGAATCATGCGGTGAAACGTTAACAAAAAACGCATCGAAATAGACCAAAATTAATTTTCAAAATTTATCCAAATGTGGGTATCAAATAAAAGTGCATAAAATTCTAAGTAAAAAATGTGAGTATGTTGTAGGTCTTTTACTGATTAGTTTTTGAGATATTCTTAATTAAAAATCCCTATTTCGTATGACTATTTTTATTATTATGCAATTTCAATTAATTTCCCGGATTATTTCAACCCTTTTAAGATTCCCAGACCCTTAAAATGTCTAAGAAATTTTTTCCCTAATACCACTAATGTTGATCGTTACACAACGGCGACTTCCACGTTACAGGACGTACAGGTAAAATTCTTAAAATTAAGCTTATAACTACATAACTATGAATATTATTCCTTTCAGGAAGACAAAGCTAATGGTAACCATTATATCCACATGCGCAGACAAGCCCCACAGCAACGTTCCATAGTAAATGGATCAAGGCAAAGTATATGCAGCTTTCAAAACGTTAGGAGATACTTCTTTTTAAAGACTTCTTAAAACAAAAATGTTTAGTGATAACTTAACTGCTAATCTATTTATAGTCGGTCCCATGTAAGTTTCTGGTCAAGAGTAACTCTTAAAAAGTTTGTTACCCCAGAATTTGATAATTTTGGGTTGTCCTTTTTTAGTGTAAATGCTAGTTTTGAGTCTTTTTTTGTTAAGTACAAGTTCGTTTACAGTAAACCACTGACTTGCTTTTTCTCATTTATATCGTTGTTTTTGAATAACATGGTTGTGTCGTTCCATAAAGTATCGTATCGATATTTCCCATGTAGGCGGGAAAGTCATTAATATAAATAAGGAAAAGTAATGGAACAAGAATTGATCCTTGTGGTACACCATCTTTTATCAGTAACATATTAGAAGGTAATTTTACGCATTGCTGACGATTTCTAAATAAGAAGCCACTAGTTTTATGTTGTCATCGGTGAAGTTATATGAGATAAGTTTGTTTATCAGAATTTTGTGTGAGATGCAGTCGACAGCTTTAGTGAGATCACATAAAATGGACAACGAATAATTTCCTTCTTCAAATCCATCCAACACCTTGTTAACAAAGGAAACCATGGCACTTGTTGTGTTCTTGTCTCTCCTAAAACCAAATTGCTGCATGCATCAAAAGAGATTATTATCTTCAAAGTAATCACTTATTTGTTCCGAAAGTATCATCTCAAAAATTTTGAAATGACGCCAAATTAGAGATGGGTTTGTAATTATTTACATTCTCTAAGTCGCCTGATTTAAGTAACGGAGTTACCACAACTATTTTATGTTAGAATTTTTCATTGACATCATAGTTTCCCGTATTGTATTAACGGAAACTTGTTTAAAAGCAAAGTCTAGTTTATTTGGGGGCACGAGGATGATTAATATAGCTAAATTCATTAACATTACTTTTTAAAAGCGTTTGCTTAAGAGACGATGCATTGATACGAAAAAAGCGTTAAATTCATTTACTGAAATCTTTGATCAATTGATAAGGTGTTTAGAAGTGTTACGTTTTTGATTAATAATATCCCACATCTTTTTTGTGTGGTTAGTGGCAGTTTGGATTGCAAAATCATTGCATTGTTTTTTACTCCGTTTTATTTCATCTCTGTAGAATTTACGAAAAGAAAATCGCTTTAGTACTAAATCCGGACACGAAAATTGTTTACATAGTTCACAGAGGAATGCTAAATTGTCTCTGTGTGTCTTTAAGGCCGCACTAAACCCCTTCACATTTCCATCTTTGGTTGGGCTGTATATGATTTTTTCATTGAAAGCCAGCTTTACCGAATCCATAAGTTTTTCGATGATACTCCAATTTTTAAGGTGTATAAAATCCCACGAAATCAAAACCTCTGTTTGTCAAAGGTCTACATTAGTGGTAGATGCCTTTTGTCAAAAAATCGGTAATGGTAGGCAAATGTTTTGTCCTAAATGATCAGAAAAATACGTGTCTATAATTGTTGATAAATAATTTTCGTGAACAAAATTAATAAAAACACAGTTGGATTGTCTGGTGCTACTCATAATTCTAAGTTTAAATCCAAAAGACTCAAATTTGAACCAAATTTGACATTAAAGTCACCGCAGATGATGGTACTTGAATCTTCTGGAGTCTTAAATAACATGTTTTCTATGATGGATAAAAAGTTTGCGAAATCACCCAAGAGAGAGCGATAGACGCATATTACTACAATGTTGTATGTTAAATAGGATATTGCACAGATCTCACAGTCCACCTCCACTGACATATCATTTATGGAGCAAATTGGTACATAGTATTCATAGGTGTCAATGTTTACACGAGATGTCGCAAGACACACATTTTACTTAGGTTCATTTCTCCACGAGAGCTTAAAAGACCAACCGCCGTCTTGTACAGTCGTATACCGCACTTAAGTATACACCTCTGATGAGCTCACAATAAGAGCGAAATGCTGCATCAGGTGTTCTTTTGTTGCGTGTGTACTTCTGTACAAGTTATCTTGGCTTTATCGGCAACGTGTGTTACAAGCATTAAAGCTATCGCTTAGATAGCGGTTTGCACTTTAACACACACATGCCGTTACAGTTAACTGTTGGCATTTTTTTTAGTTTATACTATTCATACCTGTCAATGTTTACACGAGATGTCGCAAGACACACATTTTACTTAGGTTCATTGCTTAACGAGAGTTTAAAAGACCAACCGCCGTCTTGTACAGTTGTATACCGCACTTAAGTATACACCTCTGATGAGCTCACAATAAGAGCGAAATGCTGCATCAGGTGTTCTTTTGTTGCGTGTGTACTTCTGTACAAGTTATCTTGGCTTTATCGGCAACGTGTGTTACAAGCATTAAAGCTATCGCTTAGATAGCGGTTTGCACTTTAAACACACATGCCGTTACAGTTAACTGTTGGCATTTTTCTTAGTTTATACTATTCATACGTGTCAATGTTCACACGAGATGTCGCAAGACACACATTTTGCTTATGTTCATTGCTCCACGAGAGCTTAAAAGACCAACCGCCGTCTTGTACTGTCGTATACCGCACTTAAGTATACACCTCTGATGAGCTACAATAAGAGCGAAATACTGCATCAGATGTTCTTTTGTTGCGTGTGTACTTCTGAGCAAGTTATCTTGGCTTTATCGGCAACGTGTTACAAGCATTAAAGCTATCGCTTAGATAGCGGTTTGCACTTTAACACACACATGCCGTTACAGTTAACTGTTGGCATTTTTCTTAGTTTATACTATTCATACGTGTCAATGTTTACACGAGATGTCGCAAGACACACATTTTGCTTATGTTCATTGCTCCACGAGAGCTTAAAAGACCAACCGCCGTCTTGTACTGTCGTATACCGCACTTAAGTATACACCTCTGATGAGCTCACAATAAGAGCGAAATACTGCATCAGATGTTCTTTTGTTGCGTGTGTACTTCTGAGCAAGTTATCTTGGCTTTATCGGCAACGTGTGTTACAAGCATTAAAGCTATCGCTTAGATAGCGGTTTGCACTTTAACACACACATGCCGTTACAGTTAACTGTTGGCATTTTTCTTAGTTTATACTATTCATACGTGTCAATGTTCACACGAGATGTCGCAAGACACACATTTTGCTTATGTTCATTGCTCCACGAGAGCTTAAAAGACCAACCGCCGTCTTGTACTGTCGTATACCGCACTTAAGTATACACCTCTGATGAGCTCACAATAAGAGCGAAATACTGCATCAGATGTTCTTTTGTTGCGTGTGTACTTCTGAGCAAGTTATCTTGGCTTTATCGGCAACGTGTGTTACAAGCATTAAAGCTATCGCTTAGATAGCGGTTTGCACTTTAACACACACATGCCGTTACAGTTAACTGTTGGCATTTTTCTTAGTTTATACTATTCATACGTGTCAATGTTTACACGAGATGTCGCAAGACACACATTTTGCTTATGTTCATTGCTCCACGAGAGCTTTAAAGACCAACCGCCGTCTTGTACAGTCCGATACCGCACTTAAGTATACACCTCTGATGAGCTCACAATAAGAGCGAAATGCTGCATCAAATGTTCTTTTGTTGCGTGTACTTCTGTACAAGTTATCTTGGCTTTATCAGCAACGTGTGTTACAAGCATAACTGTTGGCATTTTTCTTAGTTTATACTATTCATACGTGTCAATGTTTACACGAGATGTCGCAAGACACACATTTTGCTTATGTTCATTGCTCCACGAGAGCTTAAAAGACCAACCGCCGTCTTGTACAGTCCGATACCGCACTTAAGTATATACCTCTGATGAGCTCACAATAAGAGTGAAATGCTGCATCAGGCGTTCTTTTGTTGCGTGTGTACTTTTGTACAAGTTATCTTGGCTTTATCGGCAACGTGTGTTACAAGCATTAAAGCTATCGCTTAGATAGCGGTTTGCACTTTAACACACACATGCCGTTACAGTTAACTGTTGGCATTTTTCTTAGTTTATACTATTCATACGTGTCAATGTTCACACGAGATGTCGCAAGACACATTTTGCTTATGTTCATTGCTCCACGAGAGCTTAAAAGACCAACCGCCGTCTTGTACAGTCGTATACCGCACTTAAGTATACACCTCTGATGAGCTCACAATAAGAGCGAAATGCTGCATCAGGTGCTCTTTTGTTGCGTGTGTACTTCTGTACAAGTTATCTTGGCTTTATCGGCAACGTGTGTTACAAGCATTAAAGCTATCGCTTAGATAGCGGTTTGCACTTTAACACACACATGCCGTTACAGTTAACTGTTGGCATTTTTCTTAATTTATACTATTCATACGTGTCAATGTTCACACGAGATGTCGCAAGACACACATTTTGCTTATGTTCATTGCTCCACGAGAGCTTAAAAGACCAACCGCCGTCTTGTACAGTCGTATACCGCACTTAAGTATACACCTCTGATGAGCTCACAATAAGAGCGAAATGCTGCCTCAGGTGCTCTTTTGTTGCGTGTGTACTTCTGTACAAGTTTTCTTGGCTTTATCGGCAACGTGTGTTACAAGCATTAAAGCTATCGCTTAGATAGCGGTTTGCACTTTAACACACACATGCCGTTACAGTTAACTGTTGGCATTTTTTTTAGTTTATACTATTCATACGTGTCAATGTTCACACGAGATGTCGCAAGACACACATTTTGCTTATGTTCATTGCTCCACAGAGCTTAAAGACCAACCGCCGTCTTGTACAGTCGTATACCGCACTTAAGTATACACCTCTGATGAGCTCACAATAAGAGCGAAATGCTGCATCAGGTGCTCTTTTGTTGCGTGTGTACTTTTGTACAAGTTATCTTGGCTTTATCGGCAACGTGTGTTACAAGCATTAAAGCTATCGCTTAGATAGCGGTTTGCACTTTAACACACACATGCCGTTACAGTTAACTGTTGGCATTTTTCTTAGTTTATACTATTCATACGTGTCAATGTTCACACGAGATGTCGCAAGACACACATTTTGCTTATGTTCATTGCTCCACGAGAGCTTAAAAGACCAACCGCCGTCTTGTACAGTCGTATACCGCACTTAAGTATACACCTCTGATGAGCTCACAATAAGAGCGAAATACTGCATCAGGTGCTCTTTTGTTGCGTGTGTACTTCTGTACAAGTTATCTTGGCTTTATCGGCAACGTGTGTTACAAGCATTAAAGCTATCGCTTAGATAGCGGTTTGCACTTACACACACATGCCGTTACAGTTAACTGTTGGCATTTTTCTTAGTTTATACTATTCATACGTGTCAATGTTCACACGAGATGTCGCAAGACACACATTTTACTTATGTTCATTGCTCCACGAGAGCTTAAAAGACCAACCGCCGTCTTGTACAGTCGTATACCGCACTTAAGTATACACCTCTGATGAGCTCACAATAAGAGCGAAATGCTGCATCAGGTGCTCTTTTGTTGCGTGTGTACTTCTGTACAAGTTTTCTTGGCTTTATCGGCAACGTGTGTTACAAGCATTAAAGCTATCGCTTAGATAGCGGTTTGCACTTTAACACACACATGCCGTTACAGTTAACTGTTGGCATTTTTTAGTTTATACTATTCATACGTGTCAATGTTTACACGAGATGTCGCAAGACACACATTTTACTTATGTTCATTGCTCCACGAGAGCTTAAAAGACCAACCGCCGTCTTGTACAGTCGTATACCGCACTTAAGTATACACCTCTGATGAGCTCACAATAAGAGCGAAATGCTGCATCAGGTGTTCTTTTGTTGCGTGTGTACTTCTGTACAAGTTATCTTGGCTTTATCGGCAACGTGTGTTACAAGCATTAAAGCTATCGCTTAGATAGCGGTTTGCACTTTAAACACACATGCCGTTACAGTTAACTGTTGGCATTTTTTTTAGTTTATACTATTCATACGTGTCAATGTTCACACGAGATGTCGCAAGACACACATTTTGCTTATGTTCATTGCTCCACGAGGCTTAAAGACCAACCGCCGTCTTGTACAGTCGTATACCGCACTTAAGTATACACCTCTGATGAGCTCACAATAAGAGCGAAATGCTGCATCAGGTGCTCTTTTGTTGCGTGTGTACTTCTGTACAAGTTATCTTGGCTTTATTGGCAACGTGTGTTACAAGCATTAAAGCTATCGCTTAGATAGCGGTTTGCACTTTAACACACACATGCCGTTACAGTTAACTGTTGGCATTTTTCTTAGTTTATACTATTCATACGTGTCAATGTTTACACGACATGTCGCTTGCGTGTGTCTTGACACACATTTTAATTATAAATTGTTTACCTTTATCAACTGCATTAATTCAAGATTTGCAGTTTTAAGATCATTCACTTCACTACTTAATTTAACTATTTCTTTTCTCAGTTTTTCAGTTTGCCACAGATAGCGCGGTTTCTGAGTACAGTAAATAAATACGTTTTTACTCGTTGAAGTCGTTTAGGAAACGACATAGATACAATACTTCGAACAGAGACATTTTGATATTACACTAAGATATTTTTCTAATTTTGACATGTAAAGTGACATTTTTCGTAATCAAAGTAAGTGTTGAAACCATCTACTTTTCGTAACTAGATAGAAAAAGTAGAAAATCAGTTGGTATTTCTCAAACCATGTTTACTGTTTCAGGTTATATGGATAACATCCGTTTAGCTTTTTAAATTTATACAGGGTGTTAATACTAAGTGGTTACACCGAAAATGGCAGTTAGATCTCATTAAAATAAACAACTTTTTAATTCCAATTTTTGATTTTGTACCCCGGTTCGTAGTTATAGCTCTTCTTTATGTTTTTCGAAAAATCGTCATAACTCCTTTATTTTAAGGACTATTAATAAAAAATAAAAAGTTTCTGAATTAGCTTTCGATTCTCTAGAACATTTGTATTTACAACTATTTTCTATTTTTTCAAATAACAAAATGGCGACCGATCAAAAATTTCAAACCAAAATATTTTGATAACCACTCGATAGATTTTTTAAAGTACAAAATCAAAAAATTGGAATTAAAAAAAGTTGTTTATTTTAATGAGATCTAACTGCCATTTTCGGGTGTAACTCATTAGTATTAACACCCTGTATATAAACAATATACCGGGTTCTTCTTTCTTAGTTACACATTTACCCTATGTGTAATTATAAATGAAAAAATGTCAAAGCATTATGCGATATAGGCAACTAGTTATACCACCACGTTATACTTGAACAATTCTGCACAAGTTGGGTTAGAATTACTTGTTTTTTTTTATCCAGAACTAATTTCTTTATAAATTATTAACGCAAATCACCAACAAACAAATTTATTAACGTAAACAAATAACTAATGAAAACAACGTTAGTAAATTAACATTTTATCAATGAACTTTAACGATATTTAATAGGTATTCATTGCTTTAATGACCTAATAAATACTGAAAATGTTCACCTTGCCTTTCGAGACAATAAGCTAAGCGATCTTAAAAGCAACGTAAAGAATTTTGAACAAATTGTGAAGTGCGTATACGATCTTTTAATCCGTCTAAGTTTTGAATGGGTACATTATTATAAACTTTGCCTTTTATGTTACCCCATAAAAAAAATCATTAAGAGCCAAGTCTGCTGATCGGGGTGGCCACAAAATAGGACCAAATCTTCTAATCCAGCGTCTTTCAAAAGTGTCGTTTAAAAAATTTCTTATTATATTCGTCGAATGTGCCGGAGCACCATCCATTTGGCACCAGGGTTCAATAATATTAAGCCTTTCAATTGCTGGAATTATGTACTCTTGTAATAAATCCAAAAACTTTACAGCTGTTGTTGTGTTGTATGTTCCTTAGTTACAAATAGTAGGCGGTTATTATATAAATAACAAGATAGAGATATAAAGGTATTGTATGTCAATGTGTGTGTTTATATGTTAACAAATAAATGTATCCTGTTATCTCAAGTAAATACATATAGTTTTCTTAACTCAAAGTTATAAATACATTACAAATTGGCGACGAGCAAGGGATTAATGTTATTTACTTGGTGAAAATTAAAATTTTTACAATAAGTTGTTTCAGTCGAAATAAAATTGGTGATTTGTGACTGGTACTTTGGATTGGACTGTGAAAAGTTTAATTTTGTTATAAAAATGGCACTTATAGGAAATATTGAACAATTTAAAGGTAGTGCGAATGAGTTCGATTCATATATTGAAAGAATAGATCACCTTTTTATAGTAAACATGATGAAAGAAGATATAAAAGTTTCCCTTTTTATTACTCTTGCTGGAAATGATTTGAAAAATTTGGCAGCTCCTAAAAATCCGTCAGAACTGACATTTGTTGAAGTAGTAGCTGTATTAAGAAACCACTATGCACCTGCTGTTTCCGAAATTTATGAAACGTTTATTTTTAATAAATGTTGTCAAAAGGAAGATCAAAATATTTCAGAATATATTGTGGAATTACGAAAACTGGCAAGTTCGTGTAATTTTGAGCAGTTTTTAGATGATGCGTTAAGAGATAGATTCGTATGTGGCATAAAATCAGAATAAATTCAAAAAAGGCTTTTATCTGAAAAGCAGTTAACATTTTTAATAGCCTGTCAGTTGGCACAATCAGTCGAATTAGCTGAGAAGCAAGTCAAAAACTTGTCTGGTGGTATCGACAACGGTGTAAATTTGATAAAAAAGAAAAATTATCAAAAGGAAGTGAAGTCCACAAGACCAATTGAAGTAACTAACACTATGGGTGGAAGTTCAAAACCTTGTACTAATTGTGGAACGTATCATGTAAAAAGTCAATGCCCAGCTGTTCAATGGAAATGTTTTTGTTGTTCTAAATGTTGCCCGAAGTTGAATTTGAAAAAAACGTCTACAGTGCATTCGGTTGAAGAAGTTAATGAAGAAATAAATAATGAATTATTGTTGTTGAATCATCTTACACAAGATAGAGTAGCACATGCTTATAAGGTAAGACTAAAAGTTAATGATATTGCAATGTCTTTCGAAGTAGACACAGGGGCATGTAAAACTGTAATGTCATTGTTTGAGTTTAAAAGTTTATTAGATTTACCTCTTAGGCCTATAAATTATTCTTTAAATGTTGTGTCAGGTCAAGAAATTAAAGCTATTGGTGAATGCATTGTAAATGTACAGTGTGATACTAGCGTTTTTAAGTTACCTTTAACTGTTATTGAATCTAATAAGGAATTTTCTCCATTATTAGGTCGCAATTGGCTTAATGTCCTGTACCCTAATTGGCAGAATGCATTTGAGAACAAAATTATTAATAAAATTAGCACAAATCAAATTGATATTGATTTAATAATTGAGAAATTTAAAAATAAATATTCGAGAGTCTTTGATTCGAATTTGTGTAGTGCAATTAATGAGTTTGTTGTCAAAAATGGAATAAACTCGGTGTTTAGAAAAGCGTACTCTATGCCATATGCTCTCAAACCAACAGTAGAAAATAAATTAAAAGAAATGGTTAAAGTTGGCATATTAAAGCCAGTTATGCATAGTGATTGGGCATCACCTATAGTAGTTGTTGCTAAGAAAAATGGTGACGTACGTATTTGTTCGGATTTTAGATTAACAGTTAACAAAATAATCAACTTAGATAAATATCCTTTACCGACACCAGAAGATATTTTCGCAGGTTTATCTGGTGGTTCTTGTTTTACTGTTTTAGATTTGTCTGGTGCTTATCAACAATTAAAAGTTCATAAAGATTATCAAAAATATCTGACTATTAACACTCATATAGGTCTTTTTCAGTTTACAAGGTTAACATATGGTATATCAGCTGCTCCAGCTATATTTCAAGCTATAATGGATCAGATGTTAAACGGTATACTTAAGGTTAGTTGTTATCTCGATGACATATTAATAGCTGCTAGTACAGTTGAGGAGTCTAGAGAGTTGTTAGGTAGAGTGTTAGAACGTTTGAATAAGTTTAATGTAAAATTAAATTTTGACAAATGTAAATTGTTTAAGTCAGAAGTGGAGTATTTGGGACATAGAATAGATCAGTATGGTATACATCCAACCGACGAAAAGTTGCGTGCGATAAAGGAAGCACCTGAACCGAATAATTTAACTCAGTTAAGGGTCTATTTAGGATTAATTAATTATTATTCTAAATTTGTACCTATGCTGTTTTCTAATTTGAAACCTTTATATCAATTGTTAGAAAAATAAATCGAGTTTAAGTTTGATAAGTATTGTCAGGCTGCATTTAAGTTGAGTAAAGAATAGTTGGAAAAAATAAAATATTAATTCATTATGATCCGAAAAAGATTATTGTAATTACTTGTGATGCTTGTCCTTACGGAGTTGGTGGTGTGTTAAGTCATCGTATAAATAATATAGAAGAACCCGTATTATTTGTATCGGGAACTTTGTCTAAGGCAGAGCGTAATTATTCTCAACTTGAGAGAGAAGCATTAGCTATCATTTTTTGCGTCAAAAAGTTTTACAAGTATGGACGTTCTTTTATATTAGTGTCTGATCATGAACCGTTGAAAGTTATTTTTAATTCAAATAGGAATATATCTGTTATGTCGGCGTCGAGAATTATAAGATGGAATGTAATTTTATCTGCTTATAATTATGAAATTGAATACAGAAAAGGTTCTCAATTAGTAGAAGCAGATATGTTGTCAAGGTGCCAGTGGAACTGAAATTGGCAGTAACATTCATTCATTTAATTTATCAGATGATCTACCAATATCACATGTTGATATAGCTAATTTATCAAAAAAAGATTCAATATTATCTCGTGTGAAAGATTTTATAAATTCAGGATGGCCAAATAAGGTCACTTCTGAAGAATTAAAACCATATTTTATAAGACGAAATGAATTAACCATTGAGGATAACTGTTTGATGTTAGGCGTAAAAGTTGTTACGGCAACATATTTTAGATTTACTACATGAAGATCACATAGGTATTGTCAGAACAAAAATGCGTGCAAGGTCAATTTTATGGTGGCCAGGGTTACAACAGGACATTGAGAAAATTGTTAGTAATTGTTCGATATGTCAGTTCAGTCAAAATATTTCGGAAAAGTATTTAATTTCTTGGCCTAAGTCTGAAAATGTCTTTCAGAGAAACACATTCATTTCTTTCACTATGGAAGTTCGATATTTTTGTTAATAGTTGATAGTAAACCAAAATGGATTGACATTCATTACATGTCAAAAGGTACGAACATTGTTCAAGCTATTGAAAAGCTAAAAATAACTTTTTCAGTACTAGGTTTGCCAGGGACCGTTGTAAGTGATAATGGACCACCTTTTAATTCGGAATGTTTTCTTAAATTTTGTAACGTTAATGGCATTTGTTGTCTTAAATCACCCACATATCATCCTCAATCAAATGGTCTCGCTGAAAGACATGTTCAAATAGCAAAATCGGCATTAAAAAAGTTTAAGTTAGAAAATTCTTCTTTATCAATTGAACAACAAATTGTGAATTTTCTGTTTAGCTATTGCAACACCCCATGTTCCGATACAGGTTTAAGTCCGAATGAAGTTATTTTTAAAATAAAACTGAAAACTAGACTAGATTTATTAAAACCACAGAGAGGAGAGGGTGTGAGTTGTAGAAAATCAGAAGATTATGTTAAACCAATAATGTTTTCAGTTGACGAAAATGTATTTGTTGATAAGTTAGGTCCACAGTCATTAGAAAAATGGAAACTGGGCAAAATATTAAAAGCTGTAAGTGCCGTTACATATTTAGTAAAAGTAGATGATAAGATTATGTACAAACATGTTAATAGTTTGCGAAAGTATTGTAATAAAGATGTACATATTAACCTCATATCTGGTCATGTTATCAAAGATAATGTTTTGCCTGGTACTAATGATAAAACGGAAATTTCAAGTAGTATTGTCAACAACGAAATTGTGAAAGATTTAGCCCAGGTATGCCTAATGTACTATATGTAGTACGGCTCAAACAAGTCTCAGCCTGTGCAGTGTCGACTGGCTGCAACTTGTTCAGATGCATGAATCCATTCAGTACATACCAGACAACGCAAGTGTCAACATTCAATTGACTTTTCAAATCTCGTTTGTGTCTTGTTCCGCTTCAAAGTTAGCCAACAAATAGAAATTTACGATCATAACATCCGCTTCGAGAGGTAAGTTGATTGCAAATAAATAAAAAACTATAAAAATTTCGTTCAATGGAAAACATAACAACAAATAATCATGTTAACAGTAGGCATTCATATATTCAAGTTATTTTGAGAAATTGTGGTAATTTTTGGGGTGAAAAGAGGTGTACTAAATATAGAACATTGGGAAAATATGTGTCTACAAATATCATTCAATTACAGGGGTTCTCGCTTCATGAAGCTCTTGCAATGTTAGAGGACAATGAAGAAAATGTTGGCAGTGTCGACAAAATCACGATATTTCCTCCTGACAATGCAACAGATGAAGTAACAGATGAAGATTCTGGAGGTGAAGATGATCTCACCATTGATAATCTACCGGCAAACCAACTGAATGCTCCTGCAGAAATTGTCTTTGAAGCCGATGACCACGACAGCGATTTTTCATCGGATGACAATTTACCCTTATCCCAACTGCGAACAAACGTGCCGATAAATAAACAGAAACAAACAAAACCACCTGCGAAAAGAAAGAAGGGGATTACCTTTTAGTTGGCGACAGAGATGGTCACAATGACATGGTTTCGGAAGCTATTTCAAGAGACAGATTTGACTATTTGTTCTCGAATCTTCATGTTTGTGACAATCAGGAGCTGGAGCCACGAGACAAGTTCACAAAAGTGCGGCCGATTTTCACACTGTTGAATAAAAATTCATGGAGCATTCGCCTCCAGAGGAAATGCACTCAATCGATGAAGCTATGGTCCCATACTATGGACGTCATGGGTGCAAGCAGTATATTCATGGAAAACCTATACCATATGGCTACAAGTTGTGGGTTGGGACTACCAGGTTGGGTTATGTGAACTGGTTTGAACCATATCAGGGAGCTTCAACAAACATTAGTGAAACTTATAAAGATTTTGGAGTTGGTGCAGGAGTAGTCTTGGAGTACGCTCAAGCTCTGCGCAAAAATGGCCAGACATGAAGTTTCATCTTTTCTTCGATAATTTCTTCACTTCAATTCCCCTGATAGAAGAGTTGACAGCACTGAATTTTTACGCTACCGGTACGGTGAGAGAAAATCGATTGAGGGGAGTCTCGCTGGTGAGTTCAAAGGATATGAAAAAAATAGTCGAGGGAGTTACGATTACGCGAAAATCAGTGATCAGAATTTCATTGCAGTAAAGTGGCACGATAATAGTGTTGTTTGTCTCTGTTCGAACTTCGCGGGAGTTACACCAATCCACATGGTCAAACGTTATTCACAGAAGGAGAAAAAGAATATCCAGGTGGAGCAGCCTCATCTCATCCACATGTACAATGCCAATATGGGAGGGGTCGATCGATCTGATCAAAATATCAGTTTGTATCGAATTTCTATTCGGGGAAAAAATGGTATATTCCATTACTGATGCACTCCATTGATATGGCAATCCAGAATGCTTGGCATTTACATCGCCGAAGTGGAGGAGATTTGGACCAGTTGAATTTCAGAAGGAGAATTGCTTGTGCATTACTTGTTCAGAATAAAAAAGACCGTCTTATCAAAAGGACATGCAAGTAGCTCCCGAGACAACGATCTACGTTACGACCATCTGGACCACCTTGTCATTCCTCAAGAAAAACAAACTCGATGTGGTCATTGTCACCAAAGAACCACTACAAGATGTTTAAAGTGCAATATCGGGGTGCATGTTAAGTGTTTTGTGCAGTTTCACACCAAAAAATAAATGTTATATTACAAGTGTCGATGTGCCTAATGTACTACATGTAGTACGGCTGAAATTTTGCCTATTTTGGAAAAAAAGCCAATTTTTTGAGTTTCCATAATTTTGTTATCATTAATAAAATGCAACTTCATTAAATTATTATTTTTAATTTTCAACTTAACCTATAGGCATATCTGGGTTAGAAAGCAATAACACAGTAGTATGTAGTAACTTGGATGGTGAATGCGCTTCTGCTGTTCCGTTGCTTAGACATAGTACACGAATTCGGAATCCTCCTGTTAAATTAGATTTGTAAGTATCAAGTTAAGTTGGAAGAGAATGTTGTGTTGTATGTTCCTTAGTTACAAATAGTAAGCGGTTATTATATAAATAACAAGATAGAGATATAAAGGTATTGTATGTCAATGTGTGTGTTTATATGTTATCTCAAGTAAATACATATAGTTTTCTAAACCCAAAGTTATAAATACATTACAGCTGTTAAATTTCCATCGATAAAAAATGGACCAATAAGAGAGTTATTTACGCATCCTAGCCAAACATTAACATTTTGGGGTACTGGGTTTGAGTTAAGTTTTAGATATGAGGATTGGTACAGGACCAGTATCTGGATTAATAAAAAATAAAGAATTAGTACAAACCGGAAATTCTGAGAGTTGACCTCCCTATTCATAGTAAAGGTAGCTTCATCAGTAAATATTATTTTACTTAACATTTCTTCATTTTCATTTAACGAATTAAACATTATTTTACAAAAATCGGTAGGTACGCTTTATTTTATCTTCCTCGGTAAGTTGTTGATGATTTGAAATTTTATAGAGTTTATACTTAAATTCTTTTAGGGTTCTGTATACCAAGCTATACGAAATTTCAAAATGTTTAGCCACATCTAAAAGTGATCCTGAAGGCCTTTCCTCAACATAACAGAGGATAAGTAAAATGTGTGTCTTACGACATCTCGTGTAAACATTGACACGTATGAATAGTATAAATTAAGAAAAACGCCAACAGTTAACTGTAACGGCATGTGTGTGTTAAAGGCAAAGCGCTATCTAAGCGATAGTTTTAATGCATTCATGCTAATTAAATCTATTGTTTTATTTGTTTGTTTGTTTGTCTGCCTTCTCCTCCAAAACTACTCAATCGATTTTGATGGTTGATGGCTCATTTTTCAGGAGGTCAAGGCGGTGAATTTAAGGCTATTTCCATGTAGACCTGACCTTTGACCTCTGAGCTGGTGAGGTCAAAACTTTGAAAATTGAAGGAAATATAGGTATGTGATGTCATTTTTTTTCAGGAGTTGAAGGCCGTTTTAATCATACACATAAAATCGAGTTTTGTTTTTCTGTTTGCTTGTCTGTTTGTTTGTCCGCCTTCTCAACCGATTTTGATGGTTAATGGTTCATTTTTTCCAGGAGGTCAAGGCGGTGAACTTAGGCTATTTACATGTTGACCTGACCTTTAAACTCTGAGCTGGTGAGGTCAAATCTTTGAAAATTGAAGGAAATATAGGCATGTGATATGTTAACTTCATTCATTCCATTTCTCTGCACTTCTCTTCATTATTATATTCAGACTACCTGAAAAGGTTGCAAAGACTTTCAGGTGGAGATTGGATTAGGGACACATTCTAACGCTGTTATCTCACTCCGACTTATTCTAGGCCCATTCTCTGGTCTGAATGGGCCGACTCTACTAGTTTAAACATATAATAATAACATGTGCTACTAACGAAACAATATAACTTGATGGATCAGTTATTATGTCAGTCTTCTGAGATGCTAAAGAAATAAATATTGATTGATGCTGCCTGAATCTAGTGCTAGGTTCCAAGGTAAACAGCACGTAGGAAGTGAAAAGAGAGTTGTGAGATCAGAGTTGTGAGAATATTATCGAATCTATAAAACCCTTCCTCAAAGGTGAAGAATAAACATATTTTACAAATTAGTACATTAACCATCTAATCAGAGTTACCAACCTTGGTTTCTTTGTACTAACTTCTACATCTAAATTAATCACAACTTTCAACTTTTACATTGTTTTTATTACATTTAATTACACTTTGAAATAGATTCGTTTAAATGTTATGTGCAGTTTTTCGTTTGCCGGTGAACGTATAACACCCCGAGGATCAAACCGAATTAGTTGTGGCGTGTCCTTAGATACATCAATCTGAAAATTTATGACAATTTTTGCTACTGCTACTTTCAGAGCCAATATGGCAAATCGAGGTGCTAAAATTGTAAGTATATTAGTAAGGAAGCAAATATTGAAAAAAATCTTTTTTACCAATGCATCCTCTCAAACCCTTACCAAACGGCATATAAGCGAATTCCGGAAATGAATGTTTGTTATTAACAGAAAATCGTTCAGGATCAAATTTGTTAGGATTAGGAAAATATTGCTCGTCGTAATGAAATGCCGCTGAAGATATATAAATTCCAGTGCCTTTCTCTATAACTAAATCAGTATTGGGCACTTTATAATCTTTAACGCAAAGACGATTTAAAAACCCTATCAAAGGATATTTGCGTAAAGTTTCTAAAAATCTAGGTAAATCACAAAATATAGTTAAATTTTAGAGTTCGATACCGTTTATGACCATTTCTAGATAATTCATTGTTGAGAGTGCTTCATACGAAAACTCTTTGTAAATTTGTATAGCTGTGATCACTTCATTTCGTAAACATTCTTGAATGTTTTGACTGCAGGCTAATTCGTACCATACGTACGAAAGAGATGATCCAGTCGATTCGTACCCTGCCGACAGGAACGACACAGCAAGAGATGCTAAGCTTTCGTTATCTAAAATATAGATTTATTAACAATTATATAAATAACATTATATTTACCAAAGTCATTTTCTGTTAGTTCGTTCAAAATATCAATAAAGTCGTTTCGTTTAGCTGAATTTAATTTTCGTTCTTCCAGCATTTTTAAAAATACTTGCTCCATATAATCCATGCTTGATTTATCGAGAAAAGTCATGTTAAAAAATCAATAATTATTTGCGGAGCAAAAAGGACGAGAGAATTTGGATACTTCTTCCAAAAGTTACTTTAAAAAAATTCAAAGTATGACGATAACATTCCGAATTTTCCTTCTCCAACGATTTTATTTGAAGTCCAAAAACAAGTAGCTACGACGTCAACTGCATACTTCATACTAATATCGCGAAAATTGTGACATTTCCCATCTTTGGCATTTTCAATGTGACGCATTAAATCGTCACATACTTCATTAACAAGCGGAAACATGAGTTTCAGTTTGTTCGGAGTAAAAATGGGTGATACAGATTTTCTTGCTATTTTCCAACTTTGATCTTTTCGTAATAATAACAGGTTTTGACCAATTCGATCGTGTTTGCTGGTTCTCATAGTTTTATTCATAAAATAGTCAAAATCTTTAAGTAGTATGTGCTTCATTATATCCAAGTCTCGAATTAAAATAAATGGTTGATGAAAGACGTACAATCCCAAATATGGCTCATTTGTTGAACTGTGAAATTTGTGAATAAGTTCTGATGCTTGTAATTTACCAATTATGAGTGGAAAAATATTTCAAAAAATTGGAATAGGTTTAATAAATGGTACCTTTCGGATTTTCCAATAATTGAAATTATTTTTCAACCTAAGAAATATTAATGTAAATGTAACAAAAGAAATAATGTATATAATCATCTAAAACATAATCGTTTTGATTAATTAAATAATACACTTTATAATTTTACCTTGAGATTATGTTAAGAACTGCACATTTACAAAACTGATGATTCTTCATTCAATAACATTAAAAATTGTAAACACTCTAATCATCTACAATCAACATTTTTAGTTGATAATGAATACAGATTATATGCACACAACAAATCAGAGAATATTCGCATTTATGTGCACTTAGTGATTGTAAAATATGCAACACTTTTTCTGAAATAATATATTTGCAAAAAAATATCTACAACAAATGTAATTTCAAAGAATACTTTTTAGTAAAGTTTTTGTATTTGTTAATTAATATTTTTTTTTTTTTTTTTTTTTTTTTTTTTTTTTTTTTTTTTTTTTTTTTTTTTTTTTTACGAACGACATTTTACGTTTGATTTTGAATAAAAAATCTTAATGTTAAAATGTCGTAACTTGGTTCGTTTTTTAGTGCGTTACTACTCCGATATCTGTTAATCGAAATAGCTGTAAATAAGAATTATTTTTAGTGTTATTTCGTAAACCTTATCGTTTTCATTAAAAAGTTTGTTTTTAACATAAACACATCTAAACAACGTTGTAGAACTTGTATATCAAATTAAGAGTCTCCAATACCAGTCGAATAGTTTCTATTGCAATCACGGGTGCGAATGCGAGGGTGCCTTTCAATTTTCTTTTCGTGAGCATAATCGGAAGGAGGCGAAGTTTCTAAATGAAACGTAGATCGCGACACTTTACCGGCAACGAATTCTAAGGATTTTTGTTGTTGCAGCGTGTGCGCTCGTGCCTGTTTTTGACTTTGGTGTAAAAATAATATTAGGTAAATCGGCCATGAAAAATCGCAGGAAAATATTTTCAAGTTTTAAAAATAACCACCAGAGGGCGTAACTGCCATCTTAAATTTTTAAATTGCATTTTCTATAAATTTCGTATAATAAACAAAAATTTTTTTTCACATTTGTAACGAGAACCAGTTTATCTATCATTTTCGTAAAAACAAAAATTCAGTTATTTCAAAAACAAAGATGGCGGGGGGTTATCAATCGTTTTTGCAATAACCTGCTTTAACTTCTTAACGGTTTAACCAATTTTAAGAAATTTGGTATCGTTGAAAACAGCATTCCTTAAACAATACGAATCAACCAAAATATAGTTAATTTAGTTGAATCCTTCTCCGCCAGAGGGCTAGTGTTGACACCATGACCCAAATTAAAAAAAAAACCAAAACAATCAAATGGAATGATATGACTTTTCCTTTATGATAAAGTAGCCAAATAACATCCAAATAGGCCAGTGAAAATCATTTTTCAAAACTCGTTCCTAACTTCAAATATTGGGAAAATGAGAATAATGGATGTTTGAAGACCGAGGACCGCGCGGCAAATTTTCTAAAACTATTAAAAATTTAGCACAAAATAAATAAGATGTTAAAGAGACAATTGTTAGTCTAAATAGAATTCATTTCGGTATTATTTAAAAAAAAATATACATCATCAAAACATTCATGTTGCTGCAAAGGGACTAAACGCATTTTGAACTTATTGTCACTCTCGTAGTTCTAACCTTTAATTTAAAAAGTAAACCTAAAAACCTAAATAGGTATAAGGCATTTCAACGCTTTTGCCAAAATGGCGTCTGTACGGCAAACAAATCATTGTTTTCATTGGAATGTGTGTAATTGCTATTGATTTTTTGTACTTTGAGTAGTTGTTTTAATTAAGTTAGTTATAGAATCTGTGAAAGAGTATTTTAACTCAATTTATGTTTAAAATTACAAATAACAGGGATTCTAAAAAACTTAACACTGTTACGATTTCCTCTACTGCCACAGTTCACTACACAACCAAATCCTGGAATTATGGTACATTACAAATCAATTAAACGTATAAACTATATTAGAATCCTATAACTCAATGAAAAAAATCATCTAATTATACGTAAGTTTGCCCTACAGTAGCCATTTTTAAAGGTCTTTGAAAACTATCTGACAGCGCATTGAAATGCCTTATACTATATCCGAATTCGAATATGTTAGACCATATATTTTGGAATCATTTACAAAGATTCTTTGTAAAATTTGATGCCCCAAATCTAGTACTTTGCGTAAAGTTTTAAGCTGTTTTTTGGTAAGTAGTTCAGTTCATCTTTGCCAAAAATATATAATATATTTGAAAATTAAAAGTATAAACTATAACTTTTTAATCGCAATAATGAAAAACAAGGTAAGTCTTGGCTTGGTTTTAAAGTAAAGTAAAAGCACCCTACACTTTAGGCCTTGGAAAATTAAACAAATGGAACACGATGCATTATAAAATGACAGTCGTAATTTTGTAAATTATTTTGTAGTATTTACATTCAAAAAGTGCAGTTTTTTGAATTTGTAATCTTTTTTAAAATGCCGATTTCTAACCAAGAAGCATTTAATATGCTGACGATCTATTTTGAATGTTTTCAAAATGGGATTAGCATCCGTAGACGTGTCATGAATCGGAGAAATAGGCAAAATAACGAACAAAATGTTATTAATATCCTGGCATCTATAAAATCAATCCCCAAATTAGTACTAGAGAATTTCTCGAGACTTGGGTATTTCTCAAAGTACGGTTCATCGCATTATTCAAACCCAGAGGTATGTAAAAGGTATACCTCTTTTTATAAAGTTTAATGTATTTTACACTCAAATTATAAACCCCCATGTTTTTTTTACATTTTCTGCTATTTAAGACTACACCCCTACCATATCAACTTACACCAAGGCCTTACTCCTCCGGATTTCGACCGAAGGGTAGATTTTTCCCACTGGCTATTAAACATGGTAGCAGAAAATCCTCAATTTCTGTCAAATGTGTTGGGAACTGACGAAGCCACTTTCGGTAGTAATGGGCAATAGAACTTACATAATGCGCACTTTTGGGTCCGAAATAATTCGCGCTGGTTTGGAGAAGTCCAGCATCAAGGGAGATATAGCGTAAATGTTTGGTGTGGGTAATTGGAGGGCGGGTTGTTGGTCCGTTTATTTTGGACGGAGCATTAAATGGTCGAACATACCTACATTTCTTAGAAAATGTTCTTCCAATTATAATGGATGATATTCCGCTGAACGTCCGCCAAAATATGTTTTTCCAGCATGATGGTCGTCCCGCCCATTATGCCCTTGCTGTTCGCCAGTATTTAGATGCCACCTTCCCTGACCGTTGGATCGGAAGAAGAAGCCGGTTCCCTTGGCCTCCAAGGCAAGTTTTTGTAATGTTATTCGTCGTAAAATTGCCTCACACAAGAATCTTTGGATGTTGCATTTTGGAATGATTCTGTTTATAATTGTGCACATATTAAAACTTATTAAATATTTCAAGGTCTCCCGATTTAACCTGCCTTAATTTTTACTCTGAGGAAGAATTAGGGGATATAGTTTTAGCAACAAGGCCAACTTTCCACGAGGATATGATTGCAAGAATCAGGAATGCCATCTTGAACATCCCAAGAGCTGAAATTGAGAATGCTGTTCTTTCAACACATCAGCGTCTTTAGATGTGCATCCAAAATAACGAGGCCATTTTGAACAGGGTTTTTTTTTTTTTTTTTTTTTTTGTTTTTTTTTTTTTTTTTTTTTTTTTTTTTTTTTTTTTTTTTTTTTTTTTTTGGGTTTTTTTTTTTTTTTTTTTTTTTGTGGGTTTTTGTTTTTTTTTTTTTTTTTTTTGGGGGGGGGGGGGTTTTTTTTGGGGGTTTTTTTGTTGGTTTTTTTGGTGGTTTTTTTTTTTTTTTTGTGTTGTGTTGGTTGGGGGTTTGGTTTTGTTTGTTGTTTTTTTTTTGTTGTTGGTTTTTTTTTTGGGTGGGGGGGGGTGTGGGGTTTTCTGTTTTTTTTTTTTTTTTTGTTTTTTTTGGGGGGGTGGGGGGTTTTTTTTGTTTTTTGGGTTTGGTGGGTGTTTTTTTTTTGTTTTGTGTGGTTTTTTTTTGTGTTGGTTTGGGTTTTTTGTTTTTCCACTTACCGCACTTAAGTATATACCTCTGATGAGCTCATAATAAGAGCGAAATGCTGCATCAGGTTTTCTTTTCGTTTCGTGTTATGCTTCTGTACAAGTTTTACTTGGCTTTATCGACAGACGTGTGTTTCAAGCATTAAAGCTATTGCTTAGATAGCGCTATGCACTTTAAACGCACACATGTCGTTACAATTAACTGTTGGCATTTTTCTTAGTTTATACTATTCATACGTGTCAATGTTTTACACGAGATGTCGTAAGACACACATTTTACTTAAAAATCTTTACATTAATATTATTTGAATATTAACGATCTTTTAGGACATGTTGAAAAATACCCTCATTAACCTTTAAACATTTTGTGCTTTGTTTATGAAGCATACCTGTTGCTTTCCTGATTGCTTCATGTATTTCTTTAATAATGGTTCTAGTATTTCTAATACGTTGTATTAGTGCATCCCGAGTGTCCACTTTACCTTCGTTTTTGAACCAACCTCATAAAGAATAGTCTAATGTTTTAAGCCTAGATCCTGGCATACTCTGATTACAAAGTACAAAAAGATTTGAATGTAAGTGGAACAATATTATAAAAAAAATTGATTACGTTATAACTTGAAAACTACTGAAAATCGAATTAGAACATATGAGTTATTTTTATTTATACAGGGTGCGGCAGAGAAGACGGACGTTTTTGAGATGGGTAGTACTCTCCCCCTCCGTCTACGACAGTGGTGGGGAGGGTGTCGTTTGATTTGTGAGTTTTTAGCATTGTTCATGTTTCAGTTGTTCCAGTTGTCGTCATGGAGCCTTGGACGGTGGAGCACCGCGTTTTCGCCTATGATTGTTTCGTCCGAAATAATAAGTCAGTCACCGTCGTACAGCGTGAGTTTCGTCGCCACTTCAACATTAATCGGAATAGAGTTGTTCCCTCTCGAAACACCATCCTTCGTTGGGTTGAATCACTTCGCAGGCGTGGTGAACTGATTAACAGAAGACCAAGAGGAGCTCCGCGAACAGTTCGAACTCCTGAAAATGTTGAAATCGTTTGACAAGCCTTTCTTCGCAGTCCGATTCGATCTACCCGAAAACATGCTACTGCACTTCGCCTCAGTGAACGTTCGGTAAGGCGAATTTTGCGTATGGATCTCCGCTTTCACCCCTAAAAAGTGGCCATTGTGCAACAGTTACAGCCCGGAGATTATGCACAACAAATGAACTTCGCACGTGAGATGGAAGCGCTGATCGATCAAAATGATAACCTCATTTTGTTCATGAGTGACGAAGCCCACTTCCACCTGAACAGCATGGTTAACCAGCAGAATTGCCGTTATTGGGCTAATGAAAATCCACAACAGTTACACGAAAGACCGCTGCACAGCCCAAAAGTAACGGTTTGGTGCGCTGTATCGCAAACTTGCATCATTGGCCCTTACTTCTTCGAAGACGGTAATGGTCGTGCTGTTACCGTGAACTCAAAGCGCTACGTCGAAATGATCACCAACTTCTTTTTCCCTGAATTACGACGGCGACGTGTTCCAACCCAACGTGTGTGGTTCCAGCAGGAATGGGGCGACCACACAGCCAGAGCATTAATGGACGTTATTTGCCCTCTCTTCCCTGGTTGCCTTATTTCCAGGTTTGGCGATGTTCATTGGCCTCTTTGGTCCCCAGATTTATCCATATGCAATTTCTTCTTATGGGGACACCTCAAGGCTAGAGTATACGAGAACAAGCCTCGAACTCTAGACGAATTGAAGGACGCAATTTGCGTGGAAGTCGCCCAAGTTGAGAGAGCGATGTTGGAGAGAGTCTACGCAAACTTCCAAGAACGCCTCCAGCACTGCATCAACAATTTCGGCCACCACATGCCTGATGTGATTTTCCACACTTGACTGTCTCAAATGCTATTTTCTTGCAAACCTGATTGCATCAATAAATTTGCTTTGAGTAAAAATTAACTATTTTATGATTTTTTTAAAACCGTCCGTCCTCTCTGCCGCACCAAGTACAATACACTTCTGGAGTTTGGTCCGTTCCTTCCGACTCACCCTGTAAAGTTATTATTGTCACTAAAAAATAAATATAATATCAACGGTTTGATTTTTAAATAATTCTTTGCGTAAATGAATAAGAATCTCACACAAGTTGTCGTAATTTGAGCACGTGTTCTACGAATACTTACTAAAGTCTGAGTCATTAGTTGGCGGAGAGTGGGAACATAAATCAGCATTGACCGACTTCGCAGTGTTGCAAAGTCTATGACTAATTGGAAAATGAAAAGGGTTCGCAGACATCACAGAGAAAGTATGGTTTCACCTACCGGTCCTTACCATGTACCTAACTCTTGACGTATGGCGTTAAGTGCCACACCCTACTAAACTGCATCGATCTGTAGACTAAACTAAGTTGAGAGTAGTTAGATATGTTGATAGGCCAACTGCTGCCGGTATAAGTAGCCACATTCTTATGTGGTCAACAGATTCCAGTGGAGAACCAGCAGAGTTAGGGTTTTTAGGTTGAAAAAACGGTGTTAAAGACGAATGAATCAAATTATGGTCAACGTCGTAAGAATGCATAAGGCAAGGAAAAACCACTACATTAAAAACTTGAAAGATGTCATTAGTAATATTATCAACAATATCAATATGACAATTTTCAGAGCTAAACCAAATTCAGAAGTTTCAAATCGAATCTCTGGGGGATCACTTAAAAGCAAAGTTATAAAAGTGGAATGTAAACAGGCAAACTGAACAATACCTTAATGAAAATGGATAGGCTGAAGAAGACATTCTTGATGTAAGTGATGTTATATGGTTAGGGAATAGTTAATGTACTACAAACAACGGTATAATGTACTGAACGTGATAATCTTGGCCACAGATACAAAGTAAATAAGAGAGCAGCAAAGACAATCACAACCTTCATATTATTCTCTGACATATTAATGAGGTTGCAGTTAAAAACAAACAACACAAATTATTAATAAAAGAATGATCAGAATACAGATCACGACGGAATGTTAATAGAACAACCTATACTAGAAGAAGTGAAACTTAGTTATTAAAAATAGGGGCAATGCGAAAGCACCAGGTAAAGACGGAGTGAATATGTCAACCCTACTGGGTCGTGTTTTTGATGTTTTTGTAAAATTAACTTATTTATTTATTTAATAATTTACTTAACAAGTTGAAACAATAAGAGAAAACCTAAGATAGCAATTTACAATGGATTAACAAACTCAACTTTTATTAATCTCCGAATAGAATGTAATTAACAAGATTCTCAACGTACCACTATGCACATCTTAATTCTTCGATTAAGTTGCTCTCGCTATTATAAATTTCCAAATAAGTCCTGATTTGGGTAAATGAATAATCTTTTGTAGCTGGTTTTCCTTGCTGAGAAACCAGAGTTTTTGCATGATCCTAAAAGTAAAAATCCGATCGATTAAAATCTAGAGACCGTGGTGGCCAACAGATAGGCCCGTTCCTCCCAACCTATCGATTTCCAAAAGTTTGATATAAATAATTTTTTAGAATTCATGGTAATAATGTGCTCTATACTAAATATGACAATGGTACGAGGATATATTGAAAAATTCTTAGCCTACTATAGAACCAAACAATATTTTAATGTCAAAATATTTTATTACTCAACAAATTTTCCTCTTAATTGGATACATTTATTACAGCGAACCTGCAACGTCTCTAGACCTTTCAAAAAAATGTTTCTTCTTGCTCTGCAAACCAGACCTCCACAGCTTCTATTACCTCCTTGTTGGAAGAAAATGTACGACCTTTTAAACTTTTTTCAGTTGAGGAAAGAGGTGATAGTCGGACGGAGCCAAATCGGGTGAATAAGGGGGTGTTCTAGTAATTCAAACCCTAAATCACGAATTTTTGCATGGCAACATGAGATTTGTGTGCAGGGGCGTTGTCCTGCAAAACAAAACACCTTTGGATAGCTTTCGCGTCTTTTCTCTTTAATATTTTCCCGTAGAGTGGTCAGTAATGTCGAATAGTAATCTCCAGTTATTGTTCTACCCTTATCCAAAAATCAATCATGATTACTCCATGGCAATCAAAAAACTGAAGCAAGAACTTTTTCAGCAGATTTTGGACACGGAACTTCTTAGGTCTTGGAGAACCAGAGTGTCGCCATTCCATCGATTGTTGCTTTGTTTCTGGATCGTAGAAATGTACCCAAGTCTCATCCATAGTAACAATTCGGTTTAAGAAGTCTACATCGTTTTCAAATCGAGCACAGATCGAACGCGATGCTTCTACCCTTGCACGCTTTTGGCCAACATTCAAACATTTGGGGATCTATTTTGCAGCAATTTTTCTCATGTCCAAATTGACGTAAACCATATGATGAACGCGTTTGTATGAAATATTCAGTGCTTCAGATATCTGTTTTAGGCCAATTCGACGGTCTGATAAAATCATGTCATGAACTGCATTGATATTTTCGGGGACTGACACAGAAACTGGCCTTCCCAATCGGTCATCATCTTCAATGGAAAATTTACCTCTTTTGAAGCTTGCATTCCAATTTTTGACGGTCATAGGAAGGACATTGATCACCAAGGGTATTAAGTATATCTTCGTAAATCTGCTTACCTCTTAACGGCCCTAGATTCCCAAAGTGGTCCAGGTGGACCCCAGGGTCCACGGGAGCCCGATAGGGTCTACGCTTGCGTGGAAAAAATGGGGGTCCACAACTCGTTAACGGGGGTCTATAAAAATGTATTAGGTGACCCGACTTGACTTCTCCTATGAATAAGGGAGACAATAATATATATAGGCAGACAATATTATAAGAAGCTTGACTTCTCCTATGAATATAGGAAGACAATATTATAAGAAGCTCAGCAATTGTTTTTGTAAGAACTTGCATATTCCATATTCAGAAAGAGCGTGTCAAGGCTCGCCGATGCCGCGCCGCCCGCCCGCCTAGTTAAAGTCGTGTCTGAACTTGCATGAACTTGTTGGATTTTTCTTTAATATAAATACGAATGCGAATGATAAACATTACTCAGTTGTTTCCGGAATTTCAAAAAGAAAGTGTACCTATATAAGTGTTCACCAGTGACGGAAGTAGTTTTCAGACTTTTGAAAATTAAAGTGAATTGATATTATTGTTTGCCAGTGTTGGAAAAGTAAGTACCTACCTATCTATTTGTTAGCAACTTGTATCTTAAAAGCTACTTCTATTATGTTTGTTAAATCATTTTAAGATTACTTAACAAACATTTTTACATATTTACAGGTAAGTAATTGATACGAAACATGGCTGAATCTAGAAGAAGTGTCGACAGTACAGTGTTGAATATTTGAAATTTGGTTTTCTTCCATCAAATACAGACAAGCGATTGCCCATGTGTCTTTTATGCAACAAAGTCTTGAGCAATGACTCTATGAAACCATCGAAGCTGGAAGATCATCTAAGAAGGTGTCATCCTGACAAAATAGGTAAGGATTTGAAATATTTCCAAACATTGAAGGAAAAGTATGAAAAGAGACCCACCGTGCATAGTATGTTCGCTTCAACGTCTGAAAGCAACGACGATGGCTTGCGGGCATCTTACAATATCTCATTACTTATAGCAAAATCTGGGAAACCGCATACCATTGGAGAGGAGTTAATTTTGCCTGCTGTTGAAGAGGTCTTAAAACTGTCCTGCACAAATCTTCATTTGACATACTTAAAAGAATTCCTTTGAGTAACAACACTGTACAAAGACGTATTGATGAAATGAGCTCTGATGTTGAAAGTTTCTTGTGTAATTATCTGCAAACAACTCATTTTCTATTCAACTGGACGAGTCAACTTTACCTGGCAATGAAGCATTATTATTGGCATATGTTCGATTTATCAAAGGCGAACAAATGTTTGAAGAGTTACTATTCGCGAAAACTTTGAAGACTGACACTAAAGGTGAATCAATTTTTAATGTTCTGAATGATTTTTTACGGAAAAATCAATTGCATTCACAAACATTATTTCGGTGGCAACAGATGGAGCTCTGCCATGGTCGGGCGATATCGTGGGTTTATAAGTCATCTTAAAAGGATTATACCAGAGGTAATTGCAATTCACTGTGTCATCCACCGACAACATCTAGTAGCGAAAAAATTGAGTGATAGATTGCACCAAGCGCTTCAATTTGTGATTAATGCAGTTAACAAAATAAGAAGCAATGCATTAAATACGCGCTTATTTGCACAGTTGTGCGAAGAAAATGATGAGGACTTCCAACGATTGCTGCTACATACCGAAGTACGCTGGTTGTCGAAAGGTGCATGTCTATCAAGATTCTATTTGCTTTTCGACTCTGTTTTAGAGTTTCTGAACACTAAAGATCCTGTTTTAAAAGAAAACCTCATGAATTTCAAAGCAGACATTGCGTATTTGACAGATTTGTTCAAAAATTCAATGACCTCAACCTACAGTTACAAGGGGACAGCCTCAATTTGATAAAAACAAAGAGTGAAATTTCAGCTTTTCTTGGTAAACTGAAACTTATGAAGCAAAATATTGGTCGACGTGAATTTTCCCAGTTTCCAAATTTATCGCAGGTAGAATGCCTCGACGAAGATATTCAGACGTATGTTCAACATTTGATTGCCCTGTATGATGATTTTAAAATCAGATTTGAAGACATTCTGTCGATGGATATACCACCATGGATAATAAATCCATATGATGAAACTGAAGTGGAAAATGTGGTACTGCAAGAAGAGCTACTCGAGCTTAGCACTAATGAGGAGCTCAAAGTAGCATTCAAAAGAGGGTATCAATCATTTTGGCTGCAGGCACAAATACCTGAAAAATATCCAGGACTGTGGGGAATTGTGCAAAAATTTCTCATAGCGTTTCCTTCGTCATATCTTGTCGAACGCAGTTTTAGTGCCGTAACAAACTTGTTGACAAAAAACGGAGCAGATTAAATATTACAGAGCGAGGAGATTTACGGTTATACTTAACTAAACTCAAGCCAAATATTGATAATTTGCTGTCAATTCACCAAGTACATCCCTCCCATTAAAATTATAACTTTATAATAAAAAGATAACATCAAAACTAATAATGATTATTATTAAAAGACAGTAATATAATCAAAGTTTTGATTATATTGCGACTGTTTTAAAATAATAATCATTATTAGTTTTGATGTTAAATTTTGATTCTACTAAGACTGTTATAACAACATAATTAAAAGTGTAGTAATTTTTGTGTTTGAATAAATAGCTACAAAACAAGAAAATATTTATTTTTACTTTTACCACTCCGAAGTGGGAGATTATTGGTTTCTTGTACTGTGAGTCAATCTTAGAATACAAAAAAGTAAAGTAGGAATCCAACTGTTGGATGAAGACGCTTTTAGACTGGCTTTGAAACTTAGCTTGAATGACAATACTCACAGCATAATCAAAGCAATATAAATTCTCAACTTTTTTCGAAAACTTTCAACTCATAGTTGATTGAAAAATAGCCACAACACAGATTTACATAGACATATACTTTTTCGGGTTTTGGAAGTAAGTTAGTAAATGTAATAGCTGCAGGGGGTCCACCAGATCCAGCAAAATGTTTAAAGTGGTCTATGAGAAAAAAAGTATGGGAACCACCCTTTTAAATACAAGTACTTGATGATGGCTCGATACTCCAATTTTCCATTTTCACAATTTCGGTGGACATCTTTTTCATTTAATTTATTGCGTAACTCTGGTTTACTTTTTGACGTCAAACTTTACACTGACACTTCTAATAAGTTATTGTTCGTTGGTATGGTAACGCAATATTTTATTTATGCAAGGAACTGGTCTAGGCTAACTAGATATCAATACATCCTCGTAAGTATGCAGAGAGTTTGATCACATTACCGAAATGAGGTGTAAAACAAACGGTCAAATTCTTACCTTAAATTAGGTCGGCACTTATTTCGAATTAATCTTATTAAAGAGACGCCATTATATTTTAATTTCTTTGGCGAAAATGTCAAGAGATAATATTCCGAAACACTCACAAATATTAAACAATATCTACTACATGATCAAAATGAAACAAGAGATTCATAAATGAAACTCGTAAAATAAACTTTAAACAGTAAATGCGTGAATCAATATAGTAATAACTAAATATATTAAGCAATAATTGATTTGAAATTGGATCCAGTTTTTTACAGATAAGTACATTAAATGTTAATATAATTTTAAATGATAATTAATTTTTAAAAAATGTTTTGTGCATTCACGTTATTTAATAATTTTTCCGTCGACCGTGCATTTATGACTTACATTAACGTAAACAAAATCGTTCCTAAATGACGCCTATTAATGAATTATTTTCTATTAATAAAACAATTCTAGTATAGGCAACTAAGCATACATGTGTAATACATAAAGTTGACATTTTATCTGTCAATCAATTACAATATGAAAATATAAATAAAAAATCTGTCATATTTTGTAGCGAAACAAATTTTAATAATAACAAATCAACATTAATTTACAGTTGTAATAAATCTTCAATTTGTTCACACAAACTTTGAGACATTTTTGTACTGTACACAACATTCCAATGATAACACTTAATAACATTTAAGGGTATTCAGCTCATCTATTTTACAAACTATTGTCTCACGCAGTTCTTTAATATTGTTTACTCATTGTTCAAAAGTTAAATTCTTCAAGCAGGGTTGTAAGAGAAAATAAAAACTATAAAAAAGCCATGGCCCGATAAACATTCCGACTTCTAAAAATATCTTTTGGAGGTGTAGTGGAACTACTTTAAGAAAGCTGGAATACATGCAGGATAATCAATCCTGTCTCAATAAGTTGGTGGACCACTTGTACACTCATGAAATTTAAAACTTGGACACCACAACTGGATACAAGCAAATAACTTGGAGCTGTTACCCTGGCCAGCAAAAAGCCCAGATTTTAACATTATCGAAAATGTTTGGGCTCGAATACTTGCTGTTATCCGAAGACAACAAGGGCCAAATTTTATACCAGTAAACCGTAATGCACTAATTGCAGTCATTGATACCGCATGGGAAACGATTAATATTAATTATATTGATACCTTGATAGCGTCAATGAGCAGACGCCTCCAAGAATGTATCAATAATAATGGAGGTCACACCCATTATTGATTTCTTATATTATTTATATAGTAATACCTTTATTTAAAAAAAAAAGTTTTCATTTAATTTTAAACTATAACTTGGTATCTTAATTATAATTATGTAATAAATTCTTGTCAAAAACTAAAATATATACGTTGACAATAAGAATTGCCTTAGTTTTTATTTTCACTTTTTATATTAACTACAGAAAAAATGAAACGTCATAAAATATACATTTTGTAAGGACTAAATATTATGAATAGAGAGTTTAATAACTTTTTTAATAACTTACAATAATTAGTAGGTTAGATTTATTTAAAAATAAGTAATAATCAGTCAACCCAAATAACCATGTTTAGTTTTTTGATTTAATTTAAAAGTTATTGCTTGTAGACGTTTTTAAATCAAAATTATTTCTAATTTTATTTTGTAAACATTTCCTAAACAAAATTTTGATTCGATAATTAATCGAGCTATGGTGTTTAATTAGCGATACCTTCAAATATATTCTTTAAAGAAAAAATTAAGTAAGCAACGTAAATTACCTATTTTCTAAAACGTGCTTAGTGTAATGATTCATTCTACAGTCCTTCTATAAGATAACCCCTGCTGAGACTACCTGCTGTTAGAATTGTAAATGATACCCTTAAGCCCGCTTCACAATGTGCAAACTTTTGTTTACAGAAATTGTGGTGTCCAAGTTTTAAATTTCATGAGTGTACACAATAGCGATATGAATGAATATCTTTGTTTGGTATGATGTGACAAGTCATTATCAAAAGTTCAACTTGTTTACAGGCAACGTAGAGATGAACTTACGCTTCTTGTATCATTTATCAAACAATGTCAACCATTTCTGGTTCACGTTCATTTCTTTGTAAGTGCATCACTATTTTAAATAAGCACCAATCCGTTCTCACAAAAAGATTTATACACTTTGTTTCCCTGTAATGAAAACTATTGTATTTTGACGCAACAATTGGAATTTAGTACCTCAATTCTCCATCAACTTAGTGACCTTAATTAAAATACTGTTGTCAAATAGCCATACAAAAGACAAAAAGGCAAAGAATAGTCAAATACAAAGCTCACAAAGAAGTAGAAACAATAAAGTTAGGTTATGTTATACAATTAAAAAATTGTTCACAAAACGGTGTGTTCACAATAGCATATCTTTTCTAAAATTATTAAATTATAATTTTATTAAAATTATATATAAAAGTACGGTCGACAGAAAAGTTGTGTAACTTACGCTTGAATTAAACGGCGATTAACAATCTCAAACATTAACGCGTTCGCTTCGCTCACGCGTTGAAATATCTTGATTGTTAATCGCCCTTATTCATACACACGTTTGTTAAATCACTATTAAGCAACTTAAACAGTTACGGTAAGGTATTACATTTTAAAACGCAAATATAAACAGAAATAAATACTTAAGTGAATGTTGCAAAAATGGCGCCCGGCGTTGCCTTTCGTTGCATTGCGTTGTTTTGGAATTCCAGCGTTTTGACTTCATGTAAATACAGATATTTAGAAACGGTTCCTTGACTATTTATCTATTTTTGTGACCTCAAAAACTTGCATAAAAGATACGTGGATTATTGCATCACGTAGTAGCGAAAGAAAACAGCAAACAACAATTGCACATCGGCTTGTTCCCCAAAGCAGATTAGATAATTCAAAAATATGCAAAAAAGGAAAAACGGAAAAGAACGGCGAAAGATCCTAAATCAAAAAATACTATTACTTAAAGAAATATTTACTAAATGATGCTTATCAAATTTAGTATTGGGCCTTTATATAGAGACAATTAATACACAAACGGTAAATCATTACATTTTACCATGAAAATCTCACAATCAAGTATCACTTTCGAGTTAGCATCAAGGTGTGTCTGCGCGTTGCACAAAAAGGAAAAATGAATACCTTGCACTCCACAGAAGTAATAAATCTAGAAAACACATACTGGGTGAATCGAAGTTAAGTAATAGTTTTCACAACAAAATACCTAGATTAAATTCATTTAATGTGATAGGGAGGACTAATAGAAAGCAAAACAAAAGTTACAACGTAACAACAACACGAATATAGAAATACTGTTTATATATTTGTAACAAGCTTTTAACTCAGCAATAAATAGAAGCAAAATCTTTAAAAGCAATGAATGAAAAGGCTATCGCAACGAGATCTGGTAAAATGACCTTGGAATCTACAAAATTAAGCGTAAAGACAATAAAAGGAAAAACAGAAGAATTCAACACAATAAAGGAGGTGACCTTAAAACCAATATATTTTTAATTTTTTTATGAATGTAAGTAGATTTAAGTTGTAAGTATGGGTAGTGAAACATTAAGTGAAGTGGAGAAGAAGAGAGAACAAAGATGAGAAAGACGGGGGGTAGCTCGAGACGAGAGAGGTTGGTGATGGACAGTGAGAGACGATAGTTAATAATTAAAGATTAAAAAAACTAATAAAAACTTTTACTACGTGGTTGCTGCTGCATTGTTATTTCTCGCGTTGTAGACAGTAAAATGATGAGTCAGGTGGTCAAAAATAAGGTGACCAACAACAGAAACTCGAAGAATATCACAAAAGTCGCGAGACCTCTCCATTTCTTTTATGCGTATTTATAATGTAATGATAATAAATATTTAATAATAAGATTATAAAAAATTATTGAATCAAAACGTCAAGTAAACATTAAAGTAAGAAGAAAGAAATAACGAAAAAGAAGTTTATGAAGACAGTATTTGGTTCAGTGTAAATATCAGAAGAAGAATATAAGCTAAGAAGAAATTAAGAAATATTGAAAAAAGTTGAAGAAGAAATTGTGAATAACAAGAATCAAGAATGGGCATTGCAAACAGAACAATAAGAAGCGACAAAAATAATAATGAAAGGGCAAGCAAACAAGGAAAGGAAAGACAGATCAAAAACAAGGTTCGAAAATGAAGAAAAGAACAATGTTATTTATTCGTATGATACATATTTTTAATATTGTATTGTGATGTAAGTGTTATGTATGATGCCTGAGAAGATCTTATAAACCTGTATAGTGTGGTGACAAAACCGCGTGCAATAGTGGATTGGTTCGTCTTGGCAAAGCATTTGCTTCAAGGTTTAGGAAAATTACTAAAACCTAAACATGCCAACCTCTACTTAGCTTAGTATTCATTAATAATAATATTAATTGTGTAAACATTATAGAAAGTAAATAAGAACATAAAATATAACAGCACAGCTATTGCATGGCGACAGCGCTAGTCACGACAATTACGAAAAAGAATAGTAGGTTAAAGAAATAGCAAACAAAATAGTGGAAAAATAAATAATCATCACAAAGAATGCTAGATTCGGTTTCAAGCAGTGGTAACGTAAAGACGTGGTTTAGAGTGAGTTATAGTAATTGAATATTAAATGAAAATTTTAAAATAGACGAATTATCGGTAAAGAATACAAATAGGTTCAATTAAGTGAACAGAACGAGGACATAGATAACTAGTGGCGTGCGAGATATGATAAGCGTATCACGCGAGCGCATTTTAGCGAATGTTTTACATGTAAAAATAATCAAATTTAAATTACGCTTAAAAGTTGTGAATAATTTTCAAAATTTTAAAACGATAAACTTTGTTTAATGGGGTATAAACTAGTAAAGTAATTAGTGAAGTGTTATCTCAATTACAATTAATCAACAAAGGTGGGAAATCTGAAACAATTTTAGAAAGAGAGAATTTATCAAAATGTCGGAAACGGAAGGGTCTAATACAGACACAAAAAAAAGAAGACAGGAAGAAGAATTGTATAGGTTATTTAGAAGAAGTAAAAAATAGAAAGATTACCAGGGAAGGAGGAGGAGAAGAGGGAAGAAAAGGGAGGGTTTAGAGAAGTAGCAAAAAGAAAAGAAGACGATGACGAAATGAAAATGATATGGAGAGAAATGTTAAAAGAAATAAAGGAAATGAAATTGGTCCAAGAGAAGAATAATGAGGAAATGAAAGAGATAAAAGAGGAAATAAAAAGAATGGGCGAAAAGTTTGAGGTAAAGTGCAAATACTTGAAGGAGAAGTGTGATGGGGAGAAAAGTAGAACTTTAAAAAAAAAGAGAAAAAGAAAAATTTGGTAGTAAAGAGGATGGAAATAAAGGGAGGAAAGTATGAAATAAAACAAGAAATGGAGGAGCTGATAAAGATGAAGCTAGGATTGAAAAGAAAATAGAAGAAGCCGTGGAGATAAGAAAAGGTATAGTGATTATAAAATGTCGAGTTTGGAGGACAAAATAGAGATACTAAAGAACAAAAGTAGAATGAAAGGTACCAAAATATACATAGACGAAGATAGGACAAAGAGGGAGAGGGAAATACAGATGAAGATAAGAATGGAAGCAAAAAAAGTGGAGGTAGAGAGTTTGAGAGTGAAAATTGGATACAGGAAAATTTGGGTGGAGGGAGAAGAAAGAAGATGGGTGGAGAAAGAGGGGAAGATAAGAAAATGGACACCAAAAAACTAAAATTGAGAAAGGGGGAGGGCAAAGAAAAAAAAAGGGTGAAAGAGGGTGGGGGTAAAAAATAAAGAGAAAAATAAGATCTTATTTTGGAACATTGCGGGATAAAAAACAAAGGTGTAGATTTTGGAACTATATAAAGGGTTTTAAAATGGTAGGTTTAGTAGAAACTTGGATGGAGAAAAGAATGGAGTACATGGAAAGATAAGATGCCGAAGGAATATGTATGGGAAATTCAGTATGCAAAAAGAAAAGAGAGGAAAGGAAGGGCGAAAGGAGGACTAATAGTGGGGGTAAGAAAAGAATGGGAAATAGAAAAGAAAACAGAAGAAGATAATGTAGAGGGATGATTAAAATTAGAGTAAAGACGGAAAAAGGGGAAAAGTATAATATTTTTACGATATATGGAAAGAAAATGGACACAACAAAAGCAAATATAGAAAAGGCAATAGAAGAAAGGGATGAAGGCAATTTGATTATAGGAGGAGATTTGAATGCTAGGATAGGAGAAGAGGGAGGAATAATGGTAAATGGAGAGATAAGAAATAGGATATCAATGGATAAGAAAATAAACGGACAAGGAAAAATTTTGATAGAACTATGTGAAGAGAGAGGTTGGACAATAATGAACGGAAATTTGGAAGAAGAAGGAAAAGGGGAATTTACATATGTGGGAGAAAGAGGCCAGTCAGTAATAGATTATGTGATTATAAACGAAAAAGTAAGGAGGTCATAGAAACACTAAGAATAGGAGAGGAGATAGAATCGGACCATCAGCCGCTAGAAGTACTCATGATGGAAGAGGGAGAGAAAGAGGTACAAGAACAAGAAGAGGTATGGAGAGAAAAGAAAGTATGGACTGAAGAGAGTATAAAAAGATATAAAAAGGAAATGGAAGAGGAAGTAAATACTAAAGGAGAGGTGGAGGAAGAGATGGAGAGAATTACAGCCAGGATGGAATTGGCAACAGAGAAGATAAAGTATAGATTAAGAAAACAAAAATTAGGGAAAAGAAAAGATTGGTGGAACGGAGAATGCGAGAAGGGGAAAAAAGAATTAAGAAAAAGAAGAAGGAAATGGAAAAAAGGAAAGATAGAGATAGATGAATACAAAAGGTTAAAAGAAAATTTTAAGGGAATATGTGTAAAAAATAAAGAAGAACATAAAAAACAAACCGAGATAAAGATTAGAGAAATTAAAAATGAAGGACAGGTATGGGAATTCATTAATAAAAAGAGAAAAAAGGAGGAAGGAAGGAAGCAAATATAGATGGGGAAAAATGGAAAGAACACTGTAAGAAGTTAGTAGGAGAGAGTGAAAAAACAGCAAGAAATGAAGAAGTTGGAAAAAAAAAAGATAAGACACAGAGAGGGTGGAATAGGAAAAGAAGAAATGGAGAGAGGCAATGGAGGTACTTCGGAGAAGGAATGAGAGAAAAAGTAAGAGAAGAAAATAAAAAACTAGCAGCAAATGTCGGGAAACAAAAATTATAAAATTTAAAAAGAGAAAAGGAAGACGAAAGGAGGTGAAATGGTGGTGGGGGAGGAGGAGGTAAGAGAGTAGACAAGTATAGATACTTAGATTACAACATCAGATATGATAACAAAGATGGAGACCATATAAAAGAGATAAAATGAAAGGAAATAGAATAATAGGACAAGTATGGGGGTTAGGGGAAAGGATATTTGGTAAAGATATAGAGAAAAGGAGATGGATGTTTGAAAAGTTGGTAAGAAGTGTGGTACTGTATGGAGCGGAGATTTGGGGTTGGAGGGAATGGCAAGAGCTGGAGAAAATACAGGAGAAATACTGGAAGTGGACGTTAGGACTAGAGAAAGAGACACCGGGGTATATAGTGGAAGAAGAGCTAGAAATAGAAAAAATAAGGATACAAGCAGGAAGAATTGCAGTAAGGTATGAAGAAAAAATGGGAAGTAGGAAGGAAAATGAAATACTTTATGAAGTTTGGAAAGAGATCGAGGCACAGAAGGTAAAATATGGGGCAGAAGAAAGAAGAAAATACTATGAAAGAGTGGGATACGCGAGAGAAGAGATAAAGAGATTAAGAGAGGGGGGAGAAAGATGGAAGAGGAAATAATTACAAGAGATAAAGATACTCAGAAGCAGGAAAGAAGGGCAAAAATAAAGGAAGGAAAATATAACGAGAAATACATAAAAATAATGACAGACAAGACACCAAGGTACATAACAGAAGGAAAAGGAATGAATGAAATAAGAATGATTGCAAGGTTCAGAATGGGTAATGAAGAAAAGGAAAATAAATATTGGATGAGTGATGAGGAGAGATTATGCAGGTTGTGTGGGGATGAATGGGAAAATATAATACATATAAAAGAGGGATGCAGGGAAACAAGACATGAGGAAAAGGAATGGAAGGTACTACTAGGAGAGAAAGGGAAGGAAAACAATGGATGAGGGAAGTGTTGAGAGGAGGAGGAAAGGGATGGAGGAGAGGAAAAGAAAAATACTGGAAAGTTTAGAGAAGAGAGGATGGAAGGTTGAAGAAGGAAACAGGAATTAGTTGGAATTATAATTTAATGAAATATTATGTTGTTTTTGTTTATTTTTGTAACAGAAAAAAACTGAATCTTTTGTTATAGTAATTTTTAAGACAAAATAAATATTGAATTGAATTGAATTGAATTGATAAATAATGCTAGATATTGCTTAACTTCATATATTTTTCAGATTACTAAGCCATAATATAGCTTTGTCCGTTAGATTATGAATGTTTACAACATCCTTTAAACTTTGTTAATTGACAATCCTCCACAATATGTGCAAAGTTCTCTGGTTCGTTTCCACATTCATCATTTGATTATAAATCGCACCCCATTTAAACTACATGGAGTTGCATTTTGAATGGCGTGTTCTTAGGCGATTTACTTTTGACCAAAATTTTCTTTTTTGATGAAAGCCCGGGACTTCTATTGTTAGATCATCAATGAGTTGTTTATTGAAATCATCAACTCCGGGCCATAATTTTTTCCACTCTTCTACTTCAGAAAAATCCGTAGTTAAGTAGTCTCGCAAACATATAAGACTTTAAGATTTAAGTTTTTAGCTGAAGGGTTCTCAATATCATTCAAAATTGGTAAGTTTTTGTTAAGTTGGAATTTATTCCATTCTTTTTTTAACGCAACCTTTCGTCGAATGCTCGATGGAGTAAGATTACAAAGAACAGGAAGCCGGTAGAGAAGAGTAGATTTAATGGTTCCACTAATTATACGCATAGTGCAATTCAACTGGGCATCTATTTTTTTCGTACGATAAGTATTCAACCAGATAGGAGCACAATATTCTGCTGTAGAATAAACTAATGCCAATGCAGCTGTACGAAGTCTCTTTGCATCTGCTCCAAGTTGTTCCAGCTAATTTTTGAATGACATTATTTTTGTTTTCATTTTTGTTTGACTTTTTCAAATGATCTTTGTAAATTAAAAACGTACTTAAAGTTAGTCCCAGATAGCCTCTTTCAATTTTGAAATTTTGAAAAAACTCGATTTGTTGAAATGAAATTGCCATATCATCGAAATAGACAAATTTTTGACAATGTAAAGAAGGAAGATCAGAAATATATAAATTAAAAAGAATAGGTGCAAGAACCGATACCTGTGGAAATCTAAATTTCTTTGCTTTTATCTCCACTAAAAACTCTAAACTTCCGATTAAATAACATAGGAAGAGTTTATTGAAAAACAAGTGTCACAACCACACTTTTTGCGCAAGACAAAGGTTGCAGATCGACGGGGATCTGCAAATATCTGAGTGCAATAAAAAGTACTTGTAATACATGTTTCTCGTACTCTTTTTTCTATTTTGCTGGGTTATTTACTTTAAATTTACGATAAACTTATCGGCGAAATTAAATTTGTATTTATTATTTTCTAATTTCAAGAATGGAATCATTTCCTAGTTTTCATTACAAGTACTTATTATGTATCACTAGGCCAGAAACTGACCTTTTGCGACTGCAAGGATGGTTTACAGGCCAAGGCGTTAGTAACTTTTTTCCGGCCGAGGCCAACAAAATGCAAAATCAGTGATTATGGGACAGAGGACCGAAAAAAACAAATATCGCCGTTATTTTTTTAGTTAATGTATCATAATAAATCTACAGTTATTTTTTTAAATTTAATAATCTGGTATGCGTTAAAAATACTGCTTATCATATATATAACATCTCTTGTCCTTGTTGTAATTAGGAGAAACGAAAAAGTGCATACGTAAGACGTCAAAGTAATAACAGCGCTAAATCGTATGTACTTGTTTGTTATTGCTCAGTGTTTATCTTTTACACAAAAAATTTTGTAATAAAAAAAAAAAAATTTTTTTTTTTATTTTTTTTTTTTTACACATAATAAACTTAAAAAAATTAATCAAAAAAAGAAAGTTCTAACTTCTAATTATCTTAAAAAAAAAAAAAATAAAACAAAATCTACACCAACAAACCAAAAAAAAAAAAAAAAAAGTAATCTGACAGTTCTAAAATTTCAATGTAATAGCAAATATTAGAAAATTTAGTGAAACTTTGGGCGGCTTTGCATTATTAGTTGCTAGGATGCTTGTTTATTAAAACAATATTTGTGAAAAAAATTAGAAATCGTTTGTGTGCGTCGTTTTGAAAAATGTCAGAAAGTGATTCTTTGCCGGTAGAAATTAAAGCAGAAGCTGAAGAAGTAACCCTGCAACTGTTGCCGGCCAAATCTAAAGATGCATACATAAAAGAATTTGCTACCTTTAATGAATGGAGAGAGAAAAGAGGTGCAAACATCATAAACGAGGACGTCCTGTTGGCTTATTTTTTAAATGTAAGAAGCAAGTTTGCCTCCTCGTCGATGTGGACGAAATATTCAATGTTAAGAGCAACTTTGAATGTGCATAGAAATATTGACATATCAAAATACGGCAAATTAATTGCTTATCTCAAGAGCCAATCAAAAAACTACAAGGCAAAGAAGGCAAAAGTGCTTGAGAGGGGACACATCGAACAATTTTTGAAAACAGCATCTGATGAAAAGTACTTAATGATGAAGGTACAACCAATTTTCTTTTCTTTTGTATTGGTATCTTAATTATTTTAAATATTTCTAGGTTGCTGTCATAATGGGTGTTTGTGGAGGTTTACGATGCAATGAACTGGTAAACTTAAATATTGAACATGTGAAAGATAAAGGATCTTTTATCTACGTGTCCATCCCAGAAACAAAGACCAATATGTCAAGAAGTTTCACTGTATTAGACGAAGGATTCTCTGTTAATGTTATGGAGATATGCAAGAAATACATACGCCTACGTCCTAAAAGTACTATTTCGCAGGGAAGATTTTTTTGCGATATATAAATTCAAAATGCACCGTGCAACCTGTGGGAATTAACACTATTTCCAGAATCCCTCACAGATTGCTTCTTTCTTAAAACTTCTAGACGCTAAATCCTACACGGGCCATAGTATGCGCCGTTCTTCGGCGACTCTGTTGGCTAATGCTGGTGGTGATATTCTCACTCTTAAGAGGCACGGAGCGTGGAGGTCATCTAGTGTTGTTGAGGGGTATATAGAAGAAAGCGAGTCAAATAAAATCGATATTGCTAGAAAAATTCAAGGAAAATCCAGCACAATGCAAGAGATCTCCGCGATGCAGTCTTCCTCAAACGTGGTTTGTGTAAATGTAAATCCTGATATTGCAAATAAGTTTACTTTTGATGTTAACGTGAATGTTAATATTAATGTTAATAAATAATTACTAAATTTTCTGCAAATTTTTCTTGAATTTTATATATTACAAAACACTAATGTTTTATGGAATATAAAACACTAGTGTTTTATAGGTGTTATAATACGTTTCATAACGGCATAATAATAGCTCTATAATATGGTGATTGTGGATAAATAAATAAATTATAAATATTTAAATAATTTTTATATAATTTATTAAAAATAAAAATAAAATATAATTTTTAAAATTTTAAATTATAATATTATTTTTTATTATATTTTTTTTAATTAAAAAATTAATATAATTTTAAAAAAAAATTTAATTATTATTAATTTTAAAATTTTTAAATTAAATTATAAAAAAAATTAATTTATAAAAAAAAAAAAAAAAAAATTTATAAAAAAAAAATAAAAAAATTTTTATTATAAAATTTTATAAATTTTATATTATATTTTTATTTTTTTTTTAAAATAAAAAAAAATTAAATTTAAAAAAAAAAAAAAATTAATTAAATAAAAAAAAAAAAAAAAAAATTAAAAAAAAAAAAAATAAATAAAATAAAAAAAAAATAAATTTTATAAAAAAAAAAATTAAATTAAATTTATATTAGTCGGAATTGTTTTATAAATAAAAAAATCTTTATTAATTCTTCTAATTCAATTTCGTCCCCTTCAAAATAGTCCCCTCCCGATATAATACACCACCGCTTTTTCCAGTCCTCGAAGCATGCCAAAAAGTCTTCTTCCGGTATAGCCTTCAGAACGCGCGCCGATTCACGTTGAATGTCTTTAATCGACTTCAAACGATTTCCTCGGGTGGTCTTTTAAGTTTTGAAAATAGCCAGAAGTCACACAGAGCCAAATCAGGTGAATAAGGTAGTTGCAGAACGATATTGGTTGCATTTTTGGCGAAAAAGTAACGAAGAATCAGTGTAGTGTGAGATGGCACATTATCATGGTGTAAAACCAAAATTATCTTTCCATAAATCCGGCCTCTTTTACGAATAGCTTCACGTAAATGACACTCAAATGCACCACACCACGATAATCGAAGATAACTGTCAACATCACCTTGATTTTTGAGCGACTTTGACTCGGTCTTTTCGGTCTTGCCTCACCTTTGGCACGATATTCACTCGATTGGTCGGTTGATTCGGAATCGTAAGCGTAGATCCAAGTCTTATCTCCCGTAACAATGCGTTTATAAACCGCCTGATAGTCAGAGAACATTTTTCACACACATCAACACGACGCCGTTTTTCAATAAAATTTAGTATTTTTGGTACCAATCGAGACTTGACATCTTTCAAAATGGTATTAATTGATCCTTTTGATACGACAATTTCATCAGCAATGTCTCTTATAGTTAATTTACAAGCCCTAATTCTTTTACTTTTTAGATGTGAGCATCGTCAGTTGAGGTCGATGGTCGACCATGGCGCTCTTCATCTTCAACGCGTTCTCTAGCTTCTTTGAACAAGTTATACCAATCGTATGTTGTTGATTTTGGTAGAGCTCGGTTCCCGTAAGCTTTCTGCAACATTTTCAACGTTTCTGTAGCATTTATTTCATTCAGAAAACAAAATTTGATCGCACTTCTTTGTTGAATAATTTCAGACATTGTGAAAATCACCAAATTCACTTTTTTGTGTCACACAAAAACAAGCGTCACTCAAACACTAATAAATGTTTTGGCATATAATGTGGCATGAAGTCAGTATAACAGTTGTACCAACTTAAAAAACAGTATTGAGCAAAATATTTATCCGCGTCATTTACATCGATAAATTTCGACTAGTTTTAGACACAGTAGTACGTAGAGCTTTATACGCATTAATAGTGAATAGGTTACTTAAACATTAAAACTTAGCTGTATTCTGTAGTATGCAGTTCGAGAATGAAATTTCTTGCTAGCGACCGTATTCGACAGCTCCAGAAGATATGAAACCGTGGTAGTCGTTAGTTTATGTAGCAAAGGGTTCTTAAATAGCCATTCCAGTACCCTCAGGAGTTATCCAGATTGTAATACACGATGAGGTCAACGCACGTGCTAAAGCATACGTCGTAATTAGAATTAACACAACCACGAAACAAAAAGAAAAAGAAATACTTACGGTGAATGCGGTCGGTTTAACTTTAAACACCAATTTAACTTGGGAATTATTGAAGCACACAATTAATAATTTATGTGTAAAGTTTTAACTTCTGAGGCACACCGAAAACACTCAAGTAGAAAGGAAGTAGAAAATGTCCACTTGTCATCTTTGACACTTTTGTGAATTAAACATTTCCACCAAAGGAAAATTAGCAATATGCGCGGCAAATTCGACTTTTGTCGTAAAGTGCTACACACGACACACGTTTCTAAGAAAGCTCCGTAACAAAAATAAGTTTTTTTTAAAACCACAGGGGGTCTGCTCTCGTGTTGTACCTAAAAAACCGTTAATAATATGTATTAGTATAGATACATTAGTTTTAGTAAAAAAATTACCTGTAAATGTTTTACACTGTAGTAAAATCAGAAATTAAAAAAAAATTTATTGCACATCACTCAAGAGATAAACAAAAGTAACATAGTAGTAAAATTTCAACCAAAAACAGATCTATTTGTTGTGAAAATGATAAAAACAGTTTATCTTTTCTAATGCACATAAACGTACATCACACTTTTGGTACATGACAGTTGTTTGTCCAGTAGTACAAAATTTACAGCGACTATTATTTGAAAAAATTAGGTTATGTGAAATTTGGTCATACCTTATTTCGTCCACAGGTCTGATTTTTGGTTTTATAATAATTTTTGGTAGTTTTTGTTGGTTAGCAAGTCGGCCTACTTTTTTATCCTTTTTTTGTAATGATATGGCAATATACTTTCTGAATTTTTAGAGCCATATAACTTACATTTTCCTCATTAATGTCATCTTATAGTTTAGACTCTGAGAGATATTCTTTATCCTCGACCTTCAAAAGTGTTTTCTTTCGACGGCTCAAAAGCCATGCATTGTTTACTGCGATATCAATCATTTGTGAAAAAATAGCCATATACCATCTTTGGGTTTTTTTAAATCCAGTTGGGACAAACAACGTCAACCTTTTTTTTGAATCTTTGCAATACCTTTTATCTGTTGCAACTGGATACCAAACAAGTGAGCTGGCCAGAGTGACTAGTTTAGTATCCTGCCATTTCACAACACAAAGTTTGTTTTTATTATCAACCTTCTGTACAAAAGCACCTCTACCTCTTTTTTTCAATTCTTTATCTGTTATCAGTACACAATGTCTTAATCTATTAGAGCGCATAGTCCCCAAACTCAATATACCAAAATTTTCTCTCAAATAGTATATCAGCTCGAATGATGAAAAAAAATTGTCAAAGTAAACTTTTGTTAGGGGAGGATCTGGTAAGCTTTTACACAATGCAATTACAACTTTAGCTGCAAAGCCTAAATTGTTTTCATGTATTCTAAAATTGTGTTGCCAAAAATGTGTTATCACCACAGTATAAAATAAAGTCATAGACGATTCCCGAACATCCAGACCTGACAAAATTCTTGTAACCCCATTTTTTTGGTTTATTTTTAATATACTGTTTTCTTAAACCTGCGTTTGTGCCTTTATACGGTACCATCATTTCGTCAATTGATTGAACTTTTTAATGGGTATTTCTGAAAATTTTTTCTAAGATGGTCTATCAATGGCTTAATTTTAAAATATTAATCGGTACCATTATCTTCCAAATTGTTGTTGAAATGTATATATCTTCGAATAAGTTGATATCTTTTAAGAGACATAGCATCAGCAATAATATGTAGACGCAAATCTGCAGACCAGTAGTCTGTATAAGCAGGCATTTTTACAATACCCATTAGTAATTCAATAGCTATAAATTTCTTTAGTTCATCTTCATCAATATTTAATGGTTTACCCTTTTCTCTTGCTGAATATAAATTTGTGCTTTCAAAAATTAAGCTGATAAGATGGTCATCAAAGAACCTTTGAAAATATTCTAAAGGTGTTTGTATATGAGTAGGCAACAAGATATTTTTTATGAATAATCATTATTTACCTCACACGAGAAGTCTGTAGCTTTCCAATCAAACACTAATTCATTTTTTACTATTCACTTGCTTTTTTCTAATATTCTTTTTTCGCAGTTTGGATATTCTTGTGTTTGTTTTTCTGGAATTCTTAGTACTAACAACTACAGGCGGTGCTTCTTGGTCAAATGTTTTGTATCTTTTGGTTGGTCTAGATAATTTGGTTTGCTCCGCAACATTTCGTTTTGATTTTCTTGTAGACTGTTTCACTTTGGCTGACTTTTGATGAGGAGACTGTTGCATAAGAACGCATGCTGCAGAACTGGAGATATATTTGATGTTTGTGTAGGCAAAGAGATTCCCTCCGATTTATTCAGAGATTCAACAGTTTCTTTTAATATTAATTCTAAATTATCTGGTCTCCTGTTTTCGATCGGTGAAGGTAAAAAGTAAGTTTCTTCGACATTCCAGGATTTCGGATTCACAGAGCCAGAGCAGTGTATCGGTGTCAATTCCGTATAATGAGATGCCTCTGGAATACTCTCTATAGTCACTACTTTCACCGGAGTATTGGATCAAATAAAGGCTCATTTGTTTCTTGAAGAGATATTTTGAAATGTTCATTGTTTGATTCGGTCCTCAAATGTGAAATAGGACAGAGTGCTCTCTTAACCATATTTCGTGTTCTACTACTATACGTCTGAAAAAAAAACATACCCATATTGTAACATCCCAATAAATATATAAGTGCAGTTTTGGTAAAAAAAAACATATTTACAGAGTACGCTTAGAAAACGGCGGCTAACGGCAGTGTCTTTTGTAGGATACATTCACGTTAAAAACAAATAATGTTCCTTTTCAAGCAATGTGCACTGTCAGATACGTTGACGACATAAACAAAATGCGTACATGTCAAGCAATGTATCTTATGATATACATAGTTTGTAATTCTAGTTTATGGCCATTTACTAATTGGCTACATATGATTCGATAACAAATATAGTATCAACCCTATTTGAATATACACTACCAAAGTTACAACAATAGCAATAATAATTAATGTACTTACCATATGTCTGTGAACCGCGTCCATACTTTCAAACTTTTATCAACAACTGGCTGTGACAAAATTCGTTATAATCACGTCTTCAGGTAACATATTATCTACTAAAAAACATGACATACGCATGTAAAACCATAATAGGAATTTGCTAGACGGTTTACAAGCCAATGTATCTCAGGAGATACGGTGCCAATTAGAGGATATGTAGATTATAGACAGAATTGATCTTCATAGTAGAATACACTTTTTATAAATGAACAGAGTAACTATCGCTTCAGCTGAAGAGTTTAAAACACGAATATTGAGAAGATTTAAAAAGTTGACCAGTCAAACTAGAGTTATAGGCGCATATCTGTGAAAGAAATTGCTGGAATTACAAACACTAGTTTAGTGTTCAAACTATTGTCTACGATAAACTTAAAATTAGTAAAGTTAACGCCAGGTTGATTTCAAAACAACTTTCTACGAAGCAACACCAAAAAATATTTCAAGTTTGCAATTGATTATTGGCCGTATGCACCAACACACCTTAAACTTAAGCGACGCTTAAAGCAATCGTTGCTATGGTTATAACAATTGTATCTAAATTTTTAAGCATCGCATAAATTTAAGCTTCGTTTGGTGCATATGAACATATACCTGGGTACATCGTTATAACCCAAAAAAAAATGTTAGGGTGGAATGACGTTACTCAAGCTCACCTCCCCCAAAGATTCAAAATACAACCATCGATTGACAAAGATATGGCGAGTGTGCATTTTGGGGAGTTATTAGACCAATTTACGTCGATTTTCTGGAAGACAGAAAAATAATTAATACATCATATTACCGTGAGCTTGTTAGAAATGTTACGTTGACCATACGAACAAAAAAAGTATTGTTCATTATTATACTGCATTATACTATATACAGGCAGCGCAAACTTCTGACATCGAAGAATAACTTAGTTAATAAAAAAGATATAGTTTTCAAAATTTGTACAGTTACTAAATACACATTTTAAAAATACTTTAATTATACAGGGTGTTCCATACAGTCGGGCACTACATTGTAAATTGACTTAATTTAAAGGTTATTTTTAAGACTGCCAATATGTTTTGCTCAAGTAATGACTTGAAATGTTTTTGATTTGTATGAATAGGTATGAACTCTATAATCTATGCATTCAAATAGTTAAATATATTGAGTTATTTAACACTAATTAATCTTCGACTTTATACAGTAAGTATCTAATTTAAAAAAAGAAGTTTATTATTATCGTAAAATATTATTCCCGTTGAATACGTTTAAATGTTAGATGAAGTTTTCCGTTTGTTGGTGCAAGTAAAACACCGCGTGGATCAAACAAAATTGGACATGGCGTGTCTTTACATACATCAATCTGAAAATTTATAATAGTTTTAGCCACTGCTACTTTAAGAGCCAATGTGGCAAAACGAGCTCCTAAAATCATATTATAAGAAGCAATGGAAAATGAACTAGTCTTTTTTTACCAATGCATCCTCTCAAACCTTTACCAAACGGCATATAAGCGTAGTCCGGAAATGAATTTTTGTTATTAGCCGAAAAACGCTCAGGATCAAACTTGTAAGGATTGGGAAAATATTGTTCGTCGTAATGCAGCGCCATTGAAGATATATAAATTCCAGTTCCTTTCTCTATAACCAAGTTAGTGTTGGGTACTATATAATTTTTAACGCAAAGACGATCTAGAAATCCTAATAAGGGATATTTGCGTAAGGTTTCTGAAAATCTAGGATAGCCACAAAATGTAATTAAACTTTAGAAACCGATACCATTTATAACCATATCTAAATAATCCATTTTTGTTAATGCTTCGTAAGAAAATCCTTTGTAATTTTGCATTGTTATCTGTACTTCATTGCGCAAACATTCTTGAACATTTGGATTGCAGCCTAATTCGTACAATACGTAAGAAAGAGATGACCCTGTCGTTTCGTATCCTGCCGACAAGAAGGTAACTGCAAGAGATGCCAGATTTTCATTGTCTAAAAATTACATTCATTAACACTTATAAAGACAACATGCTTAATATTTACCGAATTTAGAATTTGAGTCATTTTCCGTTAATTCGTTCAAAATATCGATAAAGTCGTTTCGTTTAATTGAATTTAATTTTCTATCTTTCAGCATTTTTAAAAACACTTGTTCCATATAATCCATACTTGACTTGTCAATAAAAGTCATGTTGAAAAAATCAATAATTTGGGGAGCAAAGAAACACGAAACAATTTGAACCCCTCTACTCAAAGAGACTTCAAAAAATTTTAAATCATTCGTAAAACTCGAATTTTCTTCCTCCAACGACTTTATCTGGATTCCAAAAAAACAGGTAGTTGCAACGTCTACTGCGTACTTAATACTAATATTTCGACAATCCTGAGATTTATTTTCTTCAGTATTTTCAATGTGACGGACTAAATCATCACCGACTTTATTAATCAAGGGAAACATGAGTTTTAGTTTGTTGGGTGTAAAAACAGGGGATACCCCTTTCCTTGCAATTTTCCAATTTTGATCTTTTCGTAATATCATCAGATTTTGACCAATTCTATCATATTTGCTAGTTTTCACCGTTTTATTAAAAAAGTAATCAAAATCTTTTAATAGTATGTGTTTTATTATATCCAAATCTCGAATTAAAATAAATGGATGATGAAAGACGTACAACCCTAAGTAAGGCTCATTTGTTGAACGATGAAATTGTTGAATAAGCTCTGACGCTTGAAATTTACCTATTATAATCGGAAAAATATTTCCAAAATTGGAATTGGTTTAATGAAAGGGACATTTCGGCTTTTCCAATAATTGAAATTATTTTTATGCATAAAATATATTAATGTAAATATAATAAAAGCAATAATGTAAACGATCATCTAAAACAGAATTATATACAATACATATAAATACAATACTTTATACTTTGTACCTTATTATTCTTATTTAAACAACTACACATATCTAATGGTGAATGACTTATGATCGCAAGATGTAGTGGGAATATGTAAACATTCTAACGTTAATCTAATCAGCTCCATAGAACTAAAACGTTTGAATACACGAAATACATGGTACCACTTTCATATTTAATGTTACAAATGGTTCTTTTCTTCGTACTTTCTATTTAATGTTTTTACCTAGTCTATAGAATATCCTAAAATCTACAGCACGTAACCCAAAATTCTGTGAACATACTATACTCAGTGTCTCTGTTACAAGTTTTGTAAAGTTACTGCAAGAATTCTGTCATTTCGTTTATTGCATTTTGCAAGTGTAGATAAGAGTATTTTTAAATTTGCGAACGTTATCGGAAAATAAAGTTTAAATTAAACGGTAGAAGATTCAAGGTTGCTTAAATTGCAAAAAAGTTAGGCAATTTAGAGTATATTTTCATTGTGTTTTGAAAAAGTTTAATAATAATTTTCGTTTTCGAGATTTTACAATAAATTAAATTTTGGATTTTTATTTTTTGTACCTTTTACGCTTATTTTAAAAATATTAAAAATATATTTTTCATTAACACTTTTAGAGCTTTAGAAAATGGTGCTATCAAATTTTAAATCAAGATTTTATTTCGGAGAAACCTGTGACGATGGTCACATTAAGTTACAGCTGACGGTTACAGGCTTTAATTTGCATACGGGTAGGCAACCAAACGTTCATAAATTTAAGCGGGTTTTATTATAAGAAAATATTCAAATATCTTAGTAATTTCTTTGATTTTAAGAAAGAAAAAGGGTGATAAGAGAAAAACGGAAACGGTTTTCTACGCCATATAGGGGGATTAAGGTGTGCTAGAAATTATCCAGTGCATCATCAGAAAATTGAAACGATTTGAAATAGATTGTATTACAAAAATAAATAGTCCGACTCTGTAATTGCCGATTGGTACTAATTAAAAAGTTTCATCTGAAAAATAAAAAGACAGTTGTGATGTAACAGTACCTACTTTTTAAATTGACCGCGTAAATGTTACCAACTTACAAAAATAAAACCCTAGATGAATTCAACCACTACGTTATGTTAGGACGTCAATACACTGATTTACTTTCGGTGGGAGGAGGAATAAGGTTGGTTCGAAATAAAAGTCACAATAAAGGTAAACTCACCAAAAGGATTAATATTTATTTTCCTTACAAAGTTCACCTTTAACCATGCTCAGCGTCGTATCGGTGAAGAAAGAGCATGGGAGAAAACTTCACCGTTTATGCTGTTTCTATCATTGTCTAATCAAATTAGAATTAACATCATAGCAAAACAATAAGACTAAAACTAGTCACACATTGTACATTTCAATTGTCGGACTAAAATATCCGGATGCGTCTAGTACTATTAAGTCTTAAGACGTTAAAATATTGTTCGTTGTTTTGTTAATACAAAACGATATTATTCATTAAAGTTTGTGTACCTTTAATGGAAAATTGTTTCCTTTAAATAAATACCAGGTAAATGGTTCTACGTTTTGTTTTTATTTATACATAACAGGGAGGCGCACACTCAGAAACTTACTTCGACTCGATATCCACATATTGCTATTGATTACTGATAAATAACCAACCTTATAAAATTACGCTACACCTTTACAATACCTTCACTCATAAAAGACATAACCTCAGACAACATCTAAACAAAACTGAAGAATGTTAGAGTCGGGACGCCGCCCGAAGGTACCAAGTCCCTGGGTTCACGGGATCATGGCTAGAGTTGCATTGTTTCGTAACTGCAAAGTCAGGACTACAGACTTCCGATAGTAGTAAATATCTTAGTGTATTAGACCAGCACTACACAGTTATGTGTACAAATACCAGTCATCAAATTCAAACGTCAGCCTGTACTCAAACTATATGAATTATCCTGTTGCAGCTAGAAGCACGGGTGAAAGTGTTAGTTCATACAAATAGAGAAGTTCATAACCTTTAAGCATAACGTAACTTTAAAGGTAAAGTTTTAATATTCATAAATTAAAACATTACTTAAGTCTTGTAAATTCTGATCACAATACGATAACAAACCAAGGAAACATAACTTCTACTCGAATAAACCTTAAACTTTGTTACTCTTTTATTGTTATTTTGGCCATTCAAGATTATTTAGTTATTGCGCAATAACATGTCAAGATTTTTCTTTGTCTTTTACACAAAGGAAAATCATCTAAATAGAAACTCGCCCCTACATAAAAATATCCTCAAATTTCTCATGTAACGCCAACTATTTAATTTAATTGCAAATCAAATAAATAAAAGATTACCTGCAAACACGAAAAACCACACCCTAACTATTACCTTTACGTCTAGTTACCACTCTCTCTTCTCTCTTCCCCCCAATTCCCCGCACTTACTCTTTTTCTCTTCGGTGGTGTCTAAATTACCTACAAACAAAGAACCAAAGAGCCTGCAACCAACATTACACATAAATATTAAGTATTATTAAATCGAGAATACTACGTACACGAATTCCGAACGAGCTAGAAATAAACATCCAACATCAAACTGTGTGGTAAGACAAACCGGTAAGAACACCATTCTTATTCCAGGGCCCGGGAGGGGGACAAATGCCAACTGATAACCATGAGATCATCGGGCACAGAATCGCTATAACTAGATAACTAAAGATCAGCACAAATCGAACTACTAAAAAGGGGAACGTAAAGTATGTGGGAGTTTATCAACATGAAAATCGAGGCTAACTTGCAAACGGATGTTGGAGCTCAAACTCCCAGTAGCGCACTGAAGTCTCGTGGATGTAACGGGCAACACGAGGACGTGTGCGGATTTATTAATCTGATGATAGTACTCCTCATTAACACAACTTAACTCACACCCGAGTCTATCAATGCGATCAAACAAATGTCATGACAAGACACCTCTAAATGGGGAAGATTTATAACATTATTATTTCTAAAGAAAACATCGTCGTTTGTAGTCATCATTGACGGCAAATTAAGGAAACCTATCTTAAAACACTGTAAGAGTACATTTGATACAGGAGTCAAAGGTTCGCACAAAATGTCGTCACGCACTTTCGACTCGTCGCCACTATTCTCCCCAGATTTAAGTAAAAGTTCTACACCTCGTCCGTATAAATCGAACTTTGCTTGTTCCGATAAGGGAACATTTGGTCGATAACAAACGCGGGATAGGGTTACTTCACGTTCGAAATTCATAGGATCGAAAGTTGAAGAACCAGGTTTCACAAATTTAATTTGAGGCCAGGTATCACACAATATGGGGCTAGATTCGGCAAGCCTAGGAAAGCAAATTCCCCTCATTGCTCCCCTCCAGTTTTCCGGATTTTCGAAACTTTCCGAAATAGGGTAGGTGCTAGCACCCGAAGCTTGTGGTGTCTTATTAACAGTATGGTTATTGATCCATCGGTAGGGTGTCGGTCTGCAAAAGCAGTAGCAGAAGCTGAAGTTCCTGATTCTCGTGACAAACGTGGCTTTTGACCCCAGAGAGAATCTTGTTTGTTCAAAAAACTCAAGAGCACTAAACTTGGATTAAAACTAGATGAATATCACGATGATGTATGACGTAAAATCCGTACCATACAAGTTTTTACAAAATGAAAATATACTACGAATTTTATAAGAAAAAATATTTTCGTATGTTGGTACACCTTTCCTGAGTTGCCGGTTCCTTTGTCAGTGTTTGAGGTTACGTGCGTTTGTTTACCGTCTTCGTTTTGTACATTTAAAACTGTTCTTTTCAGAACAAATATATTATTATTTTGCGAGTGAAGGTGTTTTTGGTAACATGCCCGGAAAGGAGTTAGGAGATCGCGGCTATGAGTTCATAGCTTCCCCTGAATGCTTTTTTCGAGCAGGAACGAGTTGCAGGTGGTCCGTTTTACCATTAGGTAATGTCCGGGAGGTATGTTTAAAGAAATAAGTCATTAAATAAAATACTTATAACTTGTTTGTAGCGAGTAGCAGCTGCGTTAAATATTAGTGTTTCTACCGTACATAGAGCAGTCAGAAAAGTTAACGATGGAGTAACTGGTTCACAATCGAACAGGAAAAATTTCTCGACCTGTAACTGATGTCGATAATTTCATGAAGGGTGCTATTAGAAATACAATTTTATAGAATGTATGAAAACTGTAAGTAAGAAAACTTAAATAATTCATTTATAAATATTGAATTAATAGGTGAACACATAACTGTGAAATTATTGAAACAAAAAGCTCATAGCACAGGAACTTTTAAGGGTGTGAAACTTCCTTGAACACCATTTTAAAAAATATTGGATTCAAATATCAAAAAAAGATAACCCTAGAAGAGGTTTAATGGAACTGCCCGATGTTGTATTAAAACGCATACGATTTTTAAAACATTATATACGAATCAAACAAGAAGGCATTTTTGATTTTGTTTATTTAGATGAAACTTGGATCTTCCAAAATGGAACAATTGGTCGTTCTTGGCAAGATGATGATTTAAAAGTGTCAAAACGACAAAAGTTGATGGAAAAAGGTTAGTTATGCTTAATCTATTTATGATTTTAATTAACTTCTGTGATCACAGGTATATTGTACTTCACGCTGGCAATAGTGAAGGATTCATTCCGGATGCTGATTTAATATTCAGTTCCTCCACAAGAAATCCTGATTACCATGGAGAGATGAACCAACAAAACTTTTTACATTGGTTTGAGCACAAACTATTAAAAAATTTAAATAAACCTTCAGCAATTATAATGGATAACGCCCCATATCACAGTACATTAATTAGTAAAGCACCAAACAGCTCGACAACTAAAATGCAAATTCAAGAGTGGCTGAAGGAAAAAATATTCCTTTTTGAAATTAATTCTTTAAAGAAAGAATTACTACATATTGTTGACAGGTAAATCAATGTTTTTTAAAAGTTGCATGTATGAAACTTTTCATTTTTAGAAATAAACCACCAAAAGTTTATGCAGCCGATCAACTGGCTGAACAGTATGGCCATAAAGTACTACGCCTTCCTCCTTACCATTGCATATTTAATCCCATTGAACATATATGGGGAATTACAAAAACTTATTATAATAAGCACATAGGAAGAGAAGGAAAATCGATTGAAAATTGTATTCATATGTGGCATGAAGCCCTAACGTCTATACCAAAAGATGCATGGGCAAATTCTATACGACACTGTGAAGATTTGATTAAAAATGGTGGGATAGAGAAGTAGTGTTTGATGAAGGCGATATAGCTCCCATAATTATTAATTTAAATGAGGACAGTAGTGATTCCAATTGATAACACAGCATCTTTGTGAATTTAAAATAAGAGCATAAGTACCACTTACAAGGATTCACAAAAAATTGATTTCTTTCCGTGGAAATGATCAGCTGGCTATCCTGCATTGAATAGAGCACTCTTACATTGTAACGTGTTACATGATAAGTGATTTGTTACAAGGTATCGGTAGTATTGAGTTTATATAATAAAATTATAACGAGTAAGACTTTGTTTTATATTTTAAAGTGTAACTTCTGCTGTTGTTCGAAAGTTCTACTCTGCTACTGGAATTACCATATCCCTAGACTGTTTCTATTCAATAAAAATAAATTTTAAAATTCAATTACATAGTTAGAATTTCATATCCTTCAAACATTAACATAGAAGTGATAGAACATAACCTCATTAAAATCACTTTGACGAATTGGCAACATTGCAGAATATGACTTCATAAATTTCGATGACGTAACTTCCATCTACTTTCAGGATCACTTTAGATATGGAATGGTCTGACATTACTACCCATAATGACTGCGTCGAAACAAGGGAATTGTTTCATGACCTCAAATACAATGGTCTGTTCAGCAAGCGGGGGAACAAAAAGTTGGTACGAGTTCACCATTCTAATAAAATGTTCTGCCATAGTAGCGGTCTTCCCTCGGCAATACTTCTCGTTTTGGAGCCTCAGCCTTTCCTCATGTTGTTGTCCTACTGACCAGTAATGATTCAAAAATTCCTCACGAAATTCCTTAAACTGAGACCAATGGGTTGACCTCACATTAGCCCAACTCTCTGCAGGACCCTTGAGACAATCTTGGACTAGCAACAGTTTTTCACTTTCTGGAAGCTTCGTGGTTTCAAAATATTTATCAAAACGTATTAAAACTGTTTTGGGTTCATTTTTGACAGTTGGAAACGAGGTTTATCCATGGGAGAAACAAAAGAATTTTTGTAGATAAATTCATCGCCAAAGTTCTCCAAAAATCATCAGCCTGTTTGACAGGAACAGCACAGGTAGATGGAGACACAGGGGTACCCTGAGTAGATGGGTTGTCCACTAGGGTGGACGAAGCTAAAGGAGGTGGTATTACCTGTTCAGCTACTTGGTCCGTATTAGATGGTGTGGCGCCTCTCAAAAAGGACTCCATTAAGGTATCGCACATCGATTTTTTGTCGCACCATTAGCTGCTCAAACATCTTACCCTGGCGTACGATCATAGTGGTAAGTGCTACCATACTTTCCTGTAGCCCACTGGAGTATGGTTCCGCCTCACGAGTAACATGGAACTCCTCGGCAGTGTCCACCGCATTTCTGCACGTCTCCTCACTATCTGCAGTATCCATCTTTTATCTGCAAACTCGAAATAAGTCAATAACCACATTCATCACATCTCAACAACCTTATCCCTTCATACCGATTTCAAACAGTGTATCCTGGTCACGGCGCCAATCTGTGATGTAACAGTACCTACTTTTTAAATTGACCGCGTAAATGTTACCAACTTACAAAAATAAAACCCTAGATGAATTCAACCACTACGTTATGTAAGGACGTCAATACACTGATTTACTTTCGGTGGGAGGAGGAATAAGGTTGGTTCGAAATAAAAGTCACAATAAAGGTAAACTCACCAAAGGATTAATATTTATTTTCCTTACAAAGTTCACCTTTAACCATGCTCAGCGTCGTATCGGTGAAGAAAGAGCATGGGAGAAAACTTCACCGTTTATGCTGTTTCTATCATTGTCTAATCAAATTAGAATTAACATCATAGCAAAACAATAAGACTAAAACTAGTCACACATTGTACATTTCAATTGTCGGACTAAAATATCGGATGCGTCTGTACTAGTAAGTCTTAAGACGTTAAAATATTGTTCGTTGTTTTGTTAATACAAAACGATATTATTCATTAAAGTTTGTGTACCTTTAATGGAAAATTGTTTCCTTTAAATAAATACCAGGTAAATGGTTCTACGTTTTGTTTTTTATTTATACATAACAGGAGGCGCACACTCAGAAACTTACTTCGACTCGATATCCACATATTGCTATTGATTACTGATAAATAACCAACCTTATAAAATTACGCTACACCTTTACAATACCTTCACTCATAAACGACATAACCTCAGACAACATCTAACAAAACTGAAGAATGTTAGAGTCGGGACGCCGCCCGAAGGTACCAAGTCCCCTGGGTTCACGGGATCATGGCTAGAGTTGCATTGTTTCGTAACTGCAAAGTCAGGACTACAGACTTCCGATAGTAGTAAATATCTTAGTGTATTAGACCAGCACTACACAAGTTATGTACAAATACCAGTCATCAAATTCAAACGTCAGCCTGTACTCAAACTATATGAATTATCCTGTTGCAGCTAGAAGCACGGGTGAAAGTGTTAGTTCATACAAACAGAGAAGTTCATAACTTTTCTTTAAGCATAACGTAACTTTAAAGGTAAAGTTTTAATATTCATAAATTAAAACATTACTTAAGTCTTGTAAATTCTGATCACAATACGATACACAAACCAAGGAAACATAACTTCTACTCGAATAAACCTTAAACTTTGTTACTCTTTTATTGTTATTTTTGGCCATTCAAGATTATTTAGTTATTGCGCAATAACATGTCAAGATTTTTCTTTGTCTTTTACACAAAGGAAAATCATCTAAATAGAAACTCCCCCTACATAAAAATATCCTCAAATTCTCATGTAACGCCAACTATTTAATTTAATTGCAAATCAAATAAATAAAAGATTACCTGCAAACACGAAAAACCACACCCTAACTATTACCTTTAACATCTAGTTACCACTCTCTCTTCTCTCTTCCCCAATTCCCGCACTTACTCTTTTCTCTTCGGTGGTGTCTAAATTACCTACAAACAAAGAACCAAAGAGCCTGCAACCAACATTACATATAAATATTAAGTATTATTAAATCGAGAATACTACACAGTATTAATTGGTATGATGTTTCATTCCTTAATTTCTAATACTAAGTACAATTGAATTTTAGTCTTTTTTTGTGTGTATATTAATTATACATATATTTTGGTTGAGTTACTTCGGATTGTTAGAAGCATTTCTGGTTCATTGAAACCCTGGAGCAGTCGATGCATTCCTGCGTTAAACAGACTGGTTCCTCAGTGTGGTTACCTTTTGATGAAGATGAAGACTATAATGAAGGCATCCCCAAATTAACTAGAAAAGAGCTTAACGAGTTACGTGAGTTGAGTATTACCTACCTCTTTGACTAAATTTACCTCAGTGGGTGGATCAGGGACATTTTAAATTCAACTCACCCCCAAAGACAACCGAGGAATCTGATTTAGCTGGCCAATAATTTTACTTTTTTAAAATTTTAGCGTTACAAACCATCAACAACTTTATTTTTTTATATGGCCGGATACAAAAAACGGCTCGAGTTCAGTTTGGACCACACAATGAGACCTATATATTTAGAAATTCCATGATCTTTTATTTTTTATTACAAATTCAACAATGTATCACACTTAATTGTTTAGAACCTAATTTTGTAAGAAATAGTTTAAATTGCCCAACTATTTTGCAGTTGAGTGACCTTGTACCTTTTACCGTTTTCAAGATCCCCATGCTGTTTATTTTTATCTTGAACACAGTGTAGTTCATTAATTAAGCATAATTATAAATTAAAACAGTTGACAAATTTGACAAACGTTATTATAATGATAACTGTGGTTTATATAGTAATTTGAAAAAATATTACCAGAAACTGACTTTTTGCGAGGGCGAGGATGGTTTGCAGGCCGAGGCGTTGTTAACCGCGGTTTACAAGTCCGAGCACTCGCAAAAATAGTTTCTGGCCACGTGATACACACGATTTTTTGGACCGACAAATGGTCAAATTTTCAAATATTACTATATCTAAAATTAATAAAATCGACTATATATACTATCAAAATCGTATTTTAAATGCAAAAAATCCCGTTAAAAAGACTTGGTCGATTGTAAATGATCTTAAAAATAAGCACTCATCCACTGTTACGCAACTTCCAACTCCTGATGATTTAATCAATTATTTTTCATCTATTGCTGATAATATCATTTCAAACATAAACTTTGATGGAAATCCTATTTCATATTTAACTTCGAAAATCGGCAATAATCATAGTATGTTCTTAAAACCTGTCGATAAGAATGAATTACTAAAAACTATTTCTGATATAAAAAAATAAATCTTCTACCGGAGAAGATGGCTCTGTCAAATTAAATTGTTTCCACCTTTCAGCAAAAACATATTGTCTTATTTCAACTACTTCATCATTTCGTTGTACAAGGGCAGATGTTAAGATAATGTATGTAATTATAGACCTATAGCACTGTTATCGGTAATTTCAAAAATAATAGAAAATTAGTTAAAAACAGATTACTGTCGTTTCTCGTGCAATTTCATATTATCAGTAACTATCAATTTGGCTTTTGACAAATCGTAATACTATGGATGCAATGTTTTCTGTATTGGGAGAAATTCTTAAGGTGTAAACGAGGATACTCTACGGCGGCTGTGTTCTGTGACTTTGCTAAGGCATTTGATTGTGTAAGACATGATATTTTAATCATCAAAATGGAATACTATGGGATAAGAGAGACTCCACTCAAGTGGTTTGCATCTTACCTAAGCAATAGAAAACAATACGTCAAAATCAAAAATAAAAACTCAAATGCAAATAATGTTATTCACGGGAGTTCCACAAGGATCGGTTCTTAGACCAATCTATTTTTATTATTTATAAACGATTTAACAACTTTGAAATTAACGGCAAAATAACATTATTCGCAGATGACACCAGCATCACGTGGAGAGTCTCACAATCAAAATCGCTGCAAAATTCAATAAAAGAAGACCTTCTAGCACTGAAAATGTGGTGTGACTCAAACAGCTTAAGTTTAAATGCAGTAAAACCAAAGCCATGTGTTTCAAAGAAAAATTAGATCCGATAGTGTTAGACAACAATAATATAATTCAAGTTGCTAAATTGACTAAGTTTTTAGGTCTTACTTTAGACAATTCTCTGAAATGGTCACCTCACATTGATTCATTAGTAAATAAGTTGTCTTCTACATGTTATGCATTAAAAACAATCTCCAGTGAACTAAATGTAACCACCGCTAGGACAACATATTTTGCTCTTTTCGAATCTCTTTGCGATATGCATTACCGTTTTGAGGTGCCTGTTGTAAAAGACAATACGTAATTCTT
>JALBCR010001042.1:0-180821 GCA_030710515.1 Abscondita cerata
AAAGAATCTGTCTTTCATAGTTGGACTATGTTGAAATGGTAACGCTTATTAACTTTTAATATTTCCAGTTTAAGACCTGAAAACCTTTAACATTTGTTATAAAACACGTAAACTAAATTTCCGGAAAAGAATTTATTTACACAACTTATTTCTATACGACTAATAAAATGCAAAACAGAAAATACACACAAAAATATGCAAAATGTTTAGGAATAAATAAATAGATACTAACTTTTACCGAATCTTTTAAAACTTTTACGAACTTCTTAGAATAAAATATCTACAAAACAAGGCGCCTGTGGTGCACAATAGAATTGTGATTTCATCAACGATTTTAATGTGAAACGGTTGCTCGGAGAAATATTATTGTAATGATAAAGTTTCAGCTATAAACTTTATGTGAATTTTAATATTATTAAGTAATACTATTTTTATTGATTGGTTTTTTTAATATGATATTTAATTTTTTCTGTCAATAAGAAACGCAATGACTTATTATTATCTTTTAAGAATAATTCAATTTTAGATAAAAGAGGAAATGTAGATGATAAATGACAATTACTAATTATAGTCTAAAAAGAGTTCATCAGGTTTTCTCGGGTTATTATTCAATCGGGTGAAAACTTTGAAAGGCGTATCGATTAAAGAATATAAATTTTAAGCGAATATTGAACGGATGCTGGGTATCTGATTGTTTGTCATTGTAAATTATTTTTTACTGAATTTTTAAAGGATGTATGTACTTGCTTTTGTAGTCTTCGCATTTTTCTAACATGAGACTTTATTTGATTAAATTAATTCCTACCATTACTACTTTAGTTTTTGATTTATTGTACATTCTTTACGGTTTAATCAAATTTTTAAAGAATTTATTAAACAGTGAGTGATTTAATTAATTCCGATATTAAATTAAGGATTTTATTATGAATAAATATCTTTCTTATGCATTACTAACAGATAAAATTAAAATGAACTAAATGTTAATTTTAAATAATATTTTGTATCTTAGACCTGTATAAGTTTATTTATAAGTAAAAATCAGGTTTTGAAATAGATAACATTCAAATTACTTTAAAAACACATTTTAAAGTGAAATTTTACAAGATTTAGATTATGTTGAATGTTAACAATTTTGTGTAATAGCAAATTTAGCAAATCAAAATTAGATTTTTCAAATGGATACATTACATTAAAAACGCGCTTGAAAACGATTTTTATAATATTCAGATTATTTCCAAATTTTAACAATAAATTACTATCATGCGTGTAAGTTATTTGCATAAATTTCAACTGAATAATAATTTACATGTTTAACAGTGTAAAGGAATTTAGAATTTAATTTTTATACAAACAGTAAACTTAGATTTGTATGTAAAATTTATAATTTTTGTCTGGGTGTGTAAGAAATTAAAACCTTATACTTTATGCGTTTTCGCATTGGCATATTATCAATCCGAAAACGAGTTTAAAATTTTTCTGTTTTCTATTTAATTTTGTTTAATAAATTACAAAAGTCACTTTTAATAATGCATAGATTTTAAAATTATTTTTTCTATTTCGGCATTTTAACTTAGCCTTTAAAGAACTGTTTTTCATTAAAAATAGTGCTTTAAGACAACTTTAACGTTCTAGTTTTGATAAATTTTTTTCGTTAATGTTGGTATGGGTATATGTTGTTGATTTGTTCAACGACCGGCAAATGACAGATATGAATGGTTTTTATAAGGTTATAATTTTTATTCAATTTTAATGAATATAATTACAACTCTGAAAAACTAATAAATTATCTAGGCAATAACAAAAAAAACAAGTTGAAAATGCAAGGCATTGTCGCAACGAACTTCGTATTATCCAAATATGGAAAGAATGGCAAAGTTATAATTAGCGCCAGTAGACCGTCATTGCTAATCTTTCTATTATCCAAATATGTGCCACATTGATTTTGGACATATTTGGATTTTTGAAATAAACTTAATTTCCCGAGGGCATCGGGTATCTGTGGCCCGATTTTATGGGGATAGGATATTTCAACTCAGCTATGCCAGAGGAGTCTAAATATATGCCACACATTGATTTTGGACGTATCTGAAATTTTAATTTTTTCGACGGAATATCGCGGGGCTCGGCGTCCCTGTTGCCCGATTTTAATGCACATCAAAACTTAAGCTTTGGACACCAAGCTGAATCGGTTGATGTATCACACAATGATGTCCGACCATTAGAAAGGCCTCGGACGGACGCACACACGGACGCACGGACGACAAATCGATTTCATAAACGAACGAAGTTCGTTGAAAAGAAGTATCTATAGAATTGACATAATTTATAACCTGCAGTTAGATGTACGATACTCTTTTAATTAGAATTCGGTTTCGCGGTAAATATCTTAAAGGTAATTTTGCAGTTATTTCCACAGTTTATGTTGATGTTAGGTATTATTATTTCCTGAACTCTTATGTTAGTGCTAGTTCCTATTGTTATGGGTTGCCGGTGATTTCTCAACGGTGTTTGACCAACTTGGATTTACGAGTTCTGTATTAGCTGTATTAGTATGTTCCCCGAGGTTCACTGCATTATCACGAGCAAATTACCTATCGGAAGGACAGGTAGAACTAAAAGGTATAGCTAAAACATCTTCGGGTGCCAACAATTGAGCTACTTCTATTTTTTTTTAGAGAAGCCTCGATGTAGCCCTCAGCCACACTAGAGGATCTCCACCCCCCGTGACGCTTAATAGTGATCAAATCCCCACCGCTGTAGGCTAAATCGAATGCGGAAGAGCGCCTAAAACAATGTCCTGAAAACAATTCTGGATTTTCCAAATTCAGAAATGAAGCAATTATTCTTGGCATTTGACCCATTTTATTAATCCCATAATCGGTTGCTGGGTGCATTTTCCGTTTCGGTAGTTTACGAAAACTCTTTGATGGTTTATGTTCTCCGTTTGAAGACTGCTATAATGTTTGGTCAAATTAATCCAATTTGAGTCTGTTACAGCAAATAATCTGGGGGGTATTGGTTTTGTTTTTGGTACGCTGACCAAAATCAAATCAGTTCGGTATTCGATGTCTGTTGTCGACATATTAGTGAGAAACGAATAATTTTAAAAAAATGTACATATATGGTTACTACAAAACAACATTTGTTGCTAAATGAATTTCATTAGGAGCTTCTAAAATATAATTCTTAATTTGTTCGTATTCCAGTATTTTTGATTTTTTTGGCTCATATGCTTCTGTATGCCGTTTTAATTGTGCTTGCAGCCGCAAATATTTTGATATATCAATGTTATGGCGAATATTAAGCATAGTTCGTAAAATAGAATATGTTGTCCATAAAGTAGAACTTTTCTTGTTACTAATTTTTTGAAAATATGCCATTAGCACATTTTCTGTTATTATTTGAACGTTATTTTGAACACACCAAGTAGAAAATATATCAAATTGTTTGTTATACGCTTTATTTGACTTGGTAGGTATCAGTCCTTCAGTGACTTTTTCTGCTAGGGCTCGTAATTCAGGTGAATTTTCTCACCACGATTATATTATAATTCAAACAAAATTTATTTTAAATTTATCTAGAGCGTTCAAAGTTGCTACCAGCCGAACAAATTAAAATTTTTTTTTTAAATTCAGCGGCTACGGTTTGCGGTTTTTTGTTCTGTTCTCCATAATGAAAAAAAATCTAGTTTGGTCTTTAAATAAATTTCTGAAATAAACTATGTAAGTTGTAAGGGTATATGTTTTTACATTTAAAGTTCATTCTAATTTTAAAGCAAAGTTGGTATCTATTTCTAAGTCTAACCCTCACCAAAGTTTTAAACAGTTAAGAACTAAATTGGAAGTATTTTTTGAATCGGCTGTTTGAAAAATTTTAATTACCGATTCGTATTTATACGCCTTATATTTGACACTTTTGATGTAATATTAGCTTGCTAAATGTATTGTATATAAATGAATGGTAAACAAGAGGGTATCGTAACATGATAAGCACTATCAATGTTGATGGTATCTTGTGCGTTTATTGCAATCACAGGAATATTCTGGATGGTTTGTAAAATTTTTTTCGCTTCCACTGTATGTACAAAATTTTGTGCTTATACAGGTACCTATTTGAATGCCCAGGCTTCCGTTTTTAGCTAAAAGTATTTTTTTGCACGATTGATCATTTTTGACTGTTTACCGTGACAGATTTTACGTCAGTAGGTGACATTTACTAGCAACTCGACGGTAAGTAATCCAACTCGACGGGAAGTAATCTAACTCGACGGTAAGTAATTCACTTACCGTCGAGTTAAAAAATCTCTTAATTTTAATTTGTTTTTGAAAGAATAAAGGAAACTAACGAATTTAATCATTGAATATTCTGCCCAGAGGCTTCCAGGAGCTTTCAACTGCATATGTCTTTGAACGAAATATGCCAATAGAGTCTTTTCATCGATTCTTAAATTCTTGCCTTCGCACCATTTTTTAAAACTTTGGTAGGTATTTTGATAACGGATTTTAGATTTTTCGGGAATAATTTGGAACACCCTTCTTCCCAAGCCCGTTCAATTTCTTCAAATTCACTTTCGCTCATATTTTAATTTATGATAATCAAAATTGTACTTAAAATTATTGACAACTAAATAAAAACTCAATTCTCCATTGTTGTTATGCACCCTAGTTACTACCTAACAACCAAAGTATCTATCTTGATAAAATGAATGAAACTAGTCAATATGACGAAAATGTTTAATTTTATAATTTATAATGGTATCAATCGTGCAAAAAACGTTATAAGCATGTCGAACGTTAAGGATAACCGATCTCAGACAATAATTGGAGTCGTCGCTCCGCTCCTCCTCCAAACAATTGTCTTCGATCGGTATAAAACCCTTACCGTTCTCCATACTTAATATACTATTGCGACTTGTGATTGGCAAAATAGGATACTAAAGAATGATGAGAAAAATGTCATTAATACAATGTGGCTATTACTTTTAATATTTGATGTATCGTGTTATTCCAATGAGTTAAGCTACATCACCCTTTAAGGACTCCTCAGGTCAACAGGTGCCAGACAAACCTACTATTAATATAATCTGAACAAAAGCAATAAAATGATAAAATTATCATTTTAGGAAATTTGGATCAATTTTTTAAATGAATTATCTGTTTAATAGATTTTTTAAGTCCTATTTATGTTGACATAATTATATCCTATGACTTCATGTATTTCACTGGATTCTAAACGTCTTGATTTTTTAGGATCATGTAAAAGTAAATATATGTGAACAAAAGAAAGTAAGTAAGTGTAACTATTAATAATTATCCAAGTCTGATAAACACTGCAAGTAGATTTGTATATATAAGAACTTCGATAGAAATATAACAGAATATTTTTAATTACCTACAAAGTGTCATAGCAAGTATATAAGCATAAACTACTGATATACCCAAACTTAGAAATAGAAACCACTTCGTGCTAATCGAATTACAACATCTTACCTTTCAGTTTTTTTAATTTCTAAACTACGGCCAACTTTTGTTTTGTGGGTTGCATATGTTCAGGGGATACTACGATTTTCAATTTGAAAACCCAAATTTGCCTCAATAGAAAAAATAGTATAAAAAACACGTTCTTTGAAACCTGAACTCGTGCGTTAACAAATCGCCTTATGATACTTGTTTTTTAATATACTATTAATCAACACATTATGGTTACAAAACTCAAGTAAACTCTTAAAACAATAAAAATATAGAAGAAAAATAAATACCTATATTTTTTGTATGATAATAATATGCGAATTCTAAATTATGTATGTTATCTTTTCTGCAGTATATTTATTATTCCAAATTAGTGGGTTTTTGAATTTAATCAGTAAGTTATTATAGTAGGTACAATACTTAAGTGAATTATACAAAGTTATTAATTTAAAATACATTTATATGATGTAAAGTCATTTTTACAACAAATCTAAGAGATAAACTGCGTTTAAATGATTTTTCTTTCTTTCTAATATTTTTAGTTCAATAAATAAATTGGTAAATGTATACAACATGGACGTTTTCATACAGAAGTCATTCGATTTGATATCATCAGGTTTCAGATTTGAATGAAATTGTTTTCAATAGTAGTTTTACCTTGCTTTAATTTACGTATATATCTCTAGCCGTTTTTTAGAAAAAAATTGATATGTTGACAGCCTACATACTTGACATTTAAAAAACTGATATTTGATAGACATTCACTTCACTCGTTTTTAATATATCAATTTTTACTAAAAGCATTTATATGAAAGAAAAAAGAAACTTTGAACTTATGAAATATTTTATAAGAAAAACAATAATATGCTTTTGTACGTAGAGAAGATCATTTAACTTTTTTCTAAATTATGTGTTGTATTTGAAATAACTTTAATGCTGCATTTATTTCTCCAAATGTCTTTTGTTTATAATTTGACTACTTTAAAACTAAAAGTTTATGCATTCACTTTGTTTCTACAAATATTAAATATTTTGAATTAGAAATCAAATTCTTTAATTTGGCATTTTTGTTAATATTTTTAAGTATTTTAAGGTTGAGACATTTAAAATTTAATGAAAACCCACCCAACTCTGTCAAAAATATTAACACACACGTAACAATTTTTTTTAAGCTTGAAAATGATTTTGTGAATTTCTAAGATTAATTTCTCGAAAACTGTTAACCAGGTTTTTTTTTATTTTAACAGTGTTGATTGATAACTTCAAACTTCAATGTATCAATTTTTGAAAAAAAAGTGTAACACCATATGACAAAAACAGTAAGTGGTGTATTGATAATTTTTTTCTGTAAGTGTAATAACTCAATTTGCATACCTTTGTTCTCTCTTCTGTAATTAGTGATAAATGTTTTTAAATATTTTAAGTGTTGCTTGAACTATCCTTTAAAAAATAAATTATTTAATAATGTTATGAAACAGAAATATGGGTCGAAGTAATTAGTCTTATATGGTTTTTGGAATGGAATCAGTTCTGCCAGAAATCCTGCTCTCACACCCTCGAAGACTATGTGTAGTGTGACCCCTAGATACATCTTGTACAAAGCGGGTGTACTTCAAAAATCAGATGAAAGAGGGAAAAGGGCGAGTTTTTAGGAATATATAGGCTAAGGGAAGAAACCCCGACTGATTTTCCGAAATGGGGCTGGGGGGTTGGGTCAGCAACCCAGCACCTGTAGATAATATTTACCTAACTGTTAAAAACGCTCAAAAACGAAATGATCTCAGTAAGTGTAAAATACAAAAGAATAAAGTTCTTAATTTACTAACAAATACTCAAAATACTTACCTACTTCTTAAAAAAACTTTGAAATAATAATATTCAGAACATCTAGTTACAAATTGCACTTAAATGTGGTTCAAAATCTGAATACTATAATGCGAAATCCTGATTATTTGCATTTTATCATCGGAAATTATATTTTCTTCTTCTTAAGAGGAATACGAACTAGTAGTGCGCTACCGCTAAATCATGCACTAAAAGTAAGCATTTTAATGCGTCAAATGGACTTGAAGTACTTATAAAATTGGCTCAAATTTTCATGTAATACGCAATGTTTTGATTTAAATTGGAAAAGGTAAAAAGGGAATTTGTCGTGGTTGTAGGAAAATTTTGATTTTGTATTTATTTCCTTTAAAATTGTGGTGTTAAATATATGCTATAAAATGTACAAATTGAAACATAAAAAAAACAAAAAGTAAGCATTTTGAAGAAAAAGTAATACTACAGCGACAATTCTCCAAGTTTTGTCTTTCACAAAACATTAAGTTTTACTTTAAACATTTAAAATTAAAAGCTGTTTTAAGGACACTTATATTGCATGGTTTAGCAATGAGGCACTGCTACTACGTATTCTTCTTAAACCCAGTTACTTTTAATGAGATTTCTTTACGAAACAGTTAAAAGCTATTTTTTTCGGAAGATTTTGTATTTTCTAATAATTTCCTTAACGCACTTCCTCAGTAATATGTTTGTTTTTATTTAAATTGTACAATTCAAGCTGGAATTTTTCTGAAATCACTTAAGAAAGCTATTATTATGCCTATTTATAAATCAGATCTATTGCAAGATTTTTTAGAATTAAACAGTTTTCCAAATTAAACATTTCATCGGAAAATTAATTTGGTTTTAGAAAGGGTTTGGGTCTCTGTTGTGCAAATCCTTTGATTCAGCTGAATATTCAATTGCAGTCTGGTGCTCAAGACCTTCGGCAACTATGTATAATTGACAACGCGGATTCAAACAGGAAAGTCCGGCTTGAGAATATGGTTCGTTTAATCAGCAATGTTGTATCACCAAAAAAAATTTAAACCTCTACAGAAAATTGCTGTTTTGTTGTCTGTAGAATAAGCTAACAATAGAAGTCTTCGAAGTATTAAAAATGACTATGCAAGTCCTAACATCCTAAATAGTAACATCCTGCTGAACTTTCATTGTTTTTTTTAGCAGGATGTTATTATTCTACATCAAACAACATTGTTTCATTCATTCAAACCAAAAGAATAGCGCAGAGATTTCTTCATAAGCAAGATTTATTGATTATCACACCTCTTAAGTTTTGTTACCGCGTATTTCGAGCATAGAATGCGAGTGTTTTCCTAGATAGTCTTCTGAAGATTATTATTTCCCTTACCAAATTTTATGGACACACTTTAGTAATAAGGCATCTTTAACCGAAAAATGATCACTATTGGACTACAAAAATTTAAAATATCATTCACACATTAAGACATTGTGGACGATCTTGCTTTAGCAGTAACCCATTATATATGGTTCTAACAAGATGGGGCTCTTTCACAATAACATAATATTGAATATTGAAGAAATCGCTTTTAAAACAAGTTAATTTACACTTAGGGTCCCACAAACTGTCCACAGCGTTCTCCCAATATTACACCAAATATTAATTAATTAAAGATTGCAGTTCGATTTGTAATAGGAAAAATATTTTTAGAGATTGTAGATGAAAGTGTTAATAGGTGTTATTTATGTTTGAGAAATGAGGATTAAATATTATAAACAGTCCAATAAATTATAAGTGTGATATATCATTGAATTTAATTGAAGAAAAAAAATTGTTGCTATTTAAAAATAACGCAATTAATGATGATTTCGAAGAAACTAAGTGTCAGATCAAAAATCTATAGAGTCCAACTTTGAGAAAAGAAAAAGTGGCAATAAGAATGTTAAATTTATCTCTTATTAATATGTTATGACTTGTGCGAGCGAATTCCATGTACTCTGCATTCATATTGATTAGTCAACTGATAAATGTTAATGTAAGTGCTGAGGACAATTTATTATTGTTTATGCGTAGCATGCTTGCTTTGCTAGTTTTATTATAATGTCTCAAGTAAAGCAAGAAAACAGTAAAAAAATATCTTCGCATTCATTCAAAATTTTTCAAATTTAAAAAGATGATTCTTCAGAACTTTAAAAGGCGCGACTTTTTTTTTAATTTAACCATCTGTTTATCTCTTATGGTCTATGAAATCTCTGTAAAGTACAGTGTGTCCCATTTTCGCTGTAATTGCAAGGTATTTTGGTTGTTAGTGAAAATAGATGGTTGCGGTTTTCGTAAACCTGTGCCACTTTTTTGAGAATCAAAAGATGGCACCAACAAAATTTTCATAGCTTTCTTGGTTTAAGAAATACAGGGTAAATTTAAAAACTTTAACTTTTCGACTATCTTGTGTATCACTGTTATTCTTTAACATATCGAAATGATATGAAATGCATTTTATAGAATTTTTTAAATAGAATCCAATCGTCTAATTACATTATTTTTTATCTTACATAGTTTATGAGATATTAAGTAAACTTTTAAATGGTACACCTGGTATATTATTTCAGAATGTGTTTTGTTTTAATTTTAGCTACTCAAAATATACCATACTTGATATTTATTTTAAACAAGATTAAAATTTATTTTTTTTGTAAATATGTCGTTTTGATTTTGTAGGCTTGGAAAAAAACGTATCGAATAAAAAGTAAAAGTTGAAAAATAGCTGTTATACTTATTTTTTTATCTAAACCTCTTAATTTAAAAACTCAAAAGAAGTCAAGTATAAGCTAATGGATGTCCAGTCAGCTTGTAATATTATAATTTAGTAGAAGTATTTTTTATATGATCTTAATAGTAACATTGAGAACTCCTAAATACATAACTCATTTTCTACACCTACTAGATTGTGAAAACGAATTTCAAAAAATTGAATTACACGTTCATTGTTTAAAATAAATATCAAGCATGCTATATTTTTGATTAGCTAAAATTAAAACAGATCAGATTCTGAAATAATATACCGGATGTCTCATTTAAAAAAACATTAAGTTTAATTAAAATCTCTTAAGGGTGGACAATTTGTATAATTTTTACGCACACTATGCGTACACTGTATGTAATCATGACGTTTCAGGGTTTTTTAGTTTCAATGTTAATTTGATGTTTACACGTCAGGAGGCCAAAAAAACATTTAACGTACAAGATTTGTATTAAATTTTTGGCCGACGGTTTTTAAATAGTAAAATCTAAATTTAACAAATATTTTGTTGTCAATTGTCAATATCGGTCATAAAGTGAACTGTAATTCAGAATACACAAGATGGCGCAATCATTTACATGAAACTAAAAATATTCCAAATCAATTTATTTTTTACCATTTAACAGTAAAAACGCTGTGTAATTGTTGATTTAGTAAACATATGTTTGTTCTATAAAAAGATTTTTATTGACAAATGTACCTTAAGGGCGGACGATTCGGGTAATTTTTACACACGCTGTGCGTGCACTGTACGTAATTATGATGTTTAAGGGTTTGTAGTTGCAATGTTAATTTGATGTTTACGCGTCAGGAGGCCAAAATAGTTATTTATGTATCAAGGCACTAAAGTGTGATTTTTCATGACGAAGAGGCGATAGCCGAGGCAAATAAAACACGTGAGTCATGAAAAAGAACTTTAGTGCCGAGGTACATATTATATTATTCCCGAAATCTCAAAATTTGAACAAAATCTGACATTATATAACGTTTTTTAAGTAGCAATTGTAATCAGTTGTTTTCCTTTTTACGTCAAATGTTTCCACCGCGCATGCGCGGATCTAAAATTTACATACATTTTACACATCTCTTCCAGCGAAAGAGGGAAACTTAAAAATCGTCGTTTAATGTATTACTTTAGTGGCGATTTTATTTACTTTACTGCCGATTTTTTTGTACTTTAGTGACGATTTCGGGAAAAAATAATTTTCGGTCAGGAGGCCAGCTTCCCGTCCGTAAGGACATCCGATATTATGTAAACCCCCGATACAATTTTTATGAAACGTAACATATAAATTTGATTTATAATATTATACATATAATTTACAAAAATATTTATTATCTACGTCTAACCTATTACTAAATTATTGTGTGCATTTCAGCTTCTTTTAAATAATTCGTGCGTAAAAAAAATAAAATCGTGTGTAAAAGTGCAACATAATTTAAATGGGAGTTGAGATTTTTGTTGTCAAAGTTGCCTGGCAACGTAGAATCGAAATAAACAAAAGTGAAAATGTTATTAATTTCCTTCCCGACAAACCGTGTAGATATTGTAAAAGTACGCCTAAATCGGGCCCTAAATGTGTAAATTGTGGTTGTGTTTTTCACCCTGGTTGTGTAAAATACATAAAAAATGTTAGAAGCCGGACCTCTCCAAGAAAATGATTATTGTATTTCATCATATAGTGAAGTAACACAGAAAAGATTCTCATAAAAATAATGCAATTCTAACGCATGCAAACATAGATAATGTTCCCAAAACAGGATTAACAGATAAATCAAAGTCCTTGAAACTTGCAAACAAACAAAAATTGAAAATGATTGACATTATTAACATTAATAATGATTTACTTTCAAATAATCCAGAAAAAAAAACAACATCAGCATCTAAACGTTGATATTCCTAATAAGATAAATACCAGGTCTACATCTTCAATTTCTGTGAATACTAGAGCAGAAAGCAATGAGTTAAAAATCGATATAGATACTGAACATGAAAATACTAATCGAGAAGAAAACGAGTGGAAAAAATTTAAATTCCCAAATCGTAGGTACAATCCAAGAACATCTGGTTTGTGCGAAGATACAATTTTAAAAGCATCTGAAAGGTTTGTCCATTTGCATGTTTAACGTTTATGCGTTGATTGCACGGAAGCCATGTTAATTGATTACTTAAAATCTAAAAACATTAAAACTGTAAAATGTAACAAACTGACGGCAAAACATGCTGAAGAATACTCATCTTTTAAGGTATCTGTTGCTGAGAGAGAGCTAGATTCAGCAAAAGATGCGAAAATTTGGCCAGCGGGGGTAGTCATAATCGTTTTTTAGTGATGCGCCCAAAAATAACAAAATTTTCTGGGTTTCACATAAACATACAGTGTCTCCGATCTAAGACAATTGAACCCGATTCTTATATTCAATGCATAAATTTAGATGTAAAATGCATTTCTGAACATTGGTTAACGAACACCGAATTGAGCGGTGTTTTAAAGCTTGATAACTTTTTGTGTTCATAGTGGTTTGTTAATTTCGTGTAAATCAGGTATGTCCTTTAAACAATTAGATGACGTGAATAATTTATCAGTAGAAATGCATTTTGAAATTTCGGCTGCAAAGTGTACTAACCTCAACATTACTATTGTGACGATATATAGTCCCTCAAGTGGTGATTTCGACGATTTTCTCGATATAATAAATAACATGTTAATTAAACTTTCAAAACTTAACCATAATTGTAGCCGATTGAAATGTAAAATTCAATAATCCAAATGGCAAGAATGCAGTAGCCTTATGTGAATTGTTTACTTCTCATTTGAATGCGCAGTTTATGACACTAATCTTTCGAATCATTTTGGTCAAATACTGACTGTATCAGGAAATTTTGCTAAAACTCCCAGTACTAAATTTATAAACAAAATTGTTAGACCTATTACAACTAGGGGATGTTGTTCATTATTTTATATACTCAATAATTGCAAATAGAATTATCTAAATTTAGAAAATCTTGATTTTGAGACTAAATTCAACATTTATTTTTCAAATTTTATGGATGCTTTTCTTATTGCTTTCCCGCAGAAAATATTAAAAACTCGTGTTACCGACAATACCATTAAATGGTTCAATCCTTAATTAAATAATCTTAGAATCAAACTAGCAAATATTAGTACTCTATATCGCACTAATGAATGTCCTTTTTGTTAAAAACTAGAAATCAGTTAAGAGCTCTTTATAAAAAGTCAATTATAAAAGCTAAACGTTCAGCTAACTAGAGATATATAAAAAAATCAAATAACATTAAAACTAATTGTTAATTTTCATAGATCAGAAGCGCAAGATAAAAATAACGAAATTAATATTGACATTAATAAACGTTAATGATTAAGAATATGGCGACGTATGAAAACAACGGTGGTCAATCGTTATAACGCAATTAACATTAAAAAAACGAGTTCAGTGCATTCAATGTGGGATTTATTAGTGTAAACGATAATAAAATAATTTGTTGTGATACAAACATCAAAAATGTAAAGATTAGTGCATCGGAAGAAACCTGTAATGAAGGTAATCAGTACACTTCAGGAAGCTCTAGCATCAAAAAACGAAACAATTGAAGCAAAAATGAATTAATGAATCAACATCGAAAAGAAAATGAGACATTAAATCTGCAAAATGAACTTAATTATTAGGCCAACGAAAATAATGTATTATCTGAATCACGAAAGATGAGCCCTACGTCATCACTATTCGAAACTATTAAACACACACGTTCAATATCGAGTATGTTCTGTTTTACAATCAAAACAAAGATGAATGATTTTGAGAACGTGAGAAAGAGATAAAAATAATTCCCCTCTTTATTTTTTTACAAATTATGACTTGAGTTGTATTTTTAAGAAATAGTCTCTGTTTTACCGACCCTGTGTTCGACAATTACAACTATCATAACCGGTCATTTTACTTTGGATTATCTTGTGTTTTGTCATTAGTTGTACATATTCGTAAATATTTATTTTGAATTTACATTGAAGTCAATTATTGTACTATCTACAGATGAAAACTACCATAGGTGCGATAATTTTTCTGCAATGTGAATCGTTTTTGTTAATATTTTAAAGTAAATTCCAATAGTAATAAATAAATAATTTTGTTTTCATATTTTATCTCTTAAATCGCTTTTAGTAAATTAAAAAAATTCTAACCTAGAAGTGACAGTTTGTAAATTTTGATGGTTAGACTGTGACAATTGCTGTCACGTTTATAAGATAGAATTGTTATACTTTCTGATTTGACTTTAGTTTTTAATATTAAATCATACGCATTTGCTTGATGACGTAGGGCTCATCTTTCCTGATTCAGATAGTAGATAACAATACTGATATATCTACAAAGTTAGAGTTTTCTACCATCGATGTCTACAACGATTCAAATGTAAAACTAAATAAACAAATACATAAAAGTTTAAAAGTTCAAAACTCAAATAATCAAATCAAAAGAGATAAAAATCCATTACGTATTGCAAATACGACAACTCATAATGCACCAAAAGCAAATGAGGTCAGCTGTGCAGATGTAACTAAACAGGAATTATCAGTAAATATCACTAACAAAAATAACGATGGTAAACACACATTGCCAAAAAAAAACAAAAAGGCATTATTGGATCAAGCATTAACTCTGGTGACAACAAACTTAGCTTCACTGCATCTGCAAAAAGAGCTTGGTTTTATGTAGGAAATTGTAGTAAAGACGTCATCACAGAATCGTTAGAAAATTATCTCAAATCGTAACTTAGAGACATTAAAATTGAAGAAATAGAGAAACTAACCAGTAACCAAGCCCAAGATTTATACGGACTTTCTACACATTTTATTAAGCAAATAATTGACAGAATGGCCGACGAATTATGTTTTATTTGTAATTGTTCATTTAAAACCGGTCATTTTCCAAGCCAGTTAAAAAGAGCGCTAATTTAGCCTCTTCATAAAAAAGACGACGTAAATGATATGCGAAATTCTTCTAGTTTTTTCGAAAATAGTTGGAAAATTAATGAACAATAGACTAAATAATTTTTTAACTAAGCAAATGATATTAAATGATATTATCCACTCTATATTAAACCATAGGGATAAAAAATTCCTCGTTATAGGAACAATTGTAGATTTATCCAAAGCCTTTGATTGCGTTGACCACGGGAGGCTTTTAGATAAAATGTATTGCTACGGAATTAGATGAATTGCGTTTGAATGGTTTTAATCCCACCTGTTGAATAAAATACAGAGCGTAACTTTCAACGGTTTCGTCTCAAGCGAAAAAACAATTAACGTAGGTGTCCCGCAAGGATCTATATTAGGTCCAACGTTGTTTTTCATTTATGTCAACAACCTTTTCTATTTATGCGATAGTATACCGCGTTGCTCTATTGTAACATATGCTGACGATACCAGTATAATAACGACTAATACCACTGTACCAGAATAGCTAAAATCGTGTAAAACCATATTCACGGCATTAAAGAAATGGTTTACACTCAATAAATTATTACTAAACACGTATTGTCTATGTTTTAAAAATATAAAATCTAAATTAAGTTATCCAGACTTCATCGATACTGGAGATGATAAATTAAAGGTAAAGTCCTATTCAAAACTTATTGTTCTATTTTTACAAATGGAACACTTTGTATACAATATTCTCAATCAATAGGAAATTGTATAGTAAACAAAAAGTGTCCCATTATTTTTTATCCTAAAGTCAAAAATGACAGAGCTATTGATGATTTTTCAAATTGTTTAAGGTGGCTGTGTTAGTCTTTGCCTTACCATAAAGTAGAAAGTAGGAGAAATATCAGACCCGCGGATGGTATAGTAGTAATACCAAGGACGTAGTCAAATTTACTAGTCGGAAAACCGTTGGACGAGGCGTTTCGAATCTTGGTCACGGCAGACACTTAAAAAAATTATTTCGTGATGGGGATAGATCAACATACAAAATTCACGGTGGCTATATCCAGTAGAAGTGGTAAATGAAATGAAGAAAGAGGAATATCCATGCAACGAAAGGATATGGTTTATTTTAATTTATTCTGTGAACATTAAAAGAAAAATTCAAATTAGATGCTCAAAAGCGTCACCTTCTTGGTCCAAGCATTTTTGAGTCCGCCTGTAAACGCTTTTTGTGGCTGTAAACTGTTTACCAGTAAAACTACAATTTGAAATTATAATCCTGATGACATTTATACAACAAACGATTGTAGTTTATAAAATCACAGCCATTTTAAACTTATTTGAAAAATCATCAATAGCTCTGTCATTTTTAACTTTAGAATAAAAAAAAATGAGACATTTTTTGTTCAGTATTCAATTTCCTATCGATTGAAAATATTGTATACAGGGTGTCCTATTTGAAAAAAATTGAACAATTTTATATAACTCGCCAACGTGATGTTCGATTTTTATTCTATTTTCACCACAGTGATGAGAGAAACAAATGCTACTAGTCAACCGATCATATAGCTCTAATAATAACAAAGTTAGTAATAGTGCCGACTAAAGTTTGAAAACCCTGTATAATCAAATAAATTCATATTTTGAAAGTCAGAATATATTTCTTGTTAGTCAGTATGGGTTTAGACAAAAGAAAAATACTTGTGATGCAGTCACTGCTTTTGTTGAGCGTACTTTGAATTGTTTTGAAAGAGGTGAACACTCATTAGCAATATTTTTAGATTTAAGTCGTGCTTTTGACTGTGTATTGCATCAAATCTTACTTACCAAATTACAAAAGTTATATGTATAACTTTGATCAGGTCAGTTTGGATATGATAAAATCTTACCTATCTAATAGAACTCAAGTGGTACGTGTTAAAAATGTCACATCATCACAGTTAATTGTAGATAAGGGAATACCACAAGGTTCAATTCTAAGACCCTTACTGTTTTTGATCTTTATTAATGATTTGCCTCCCAAGTAACATAAATAGCATTTTATATGCTGATGATGTAATTATAGTAATACATTTAAGGATGTTTTAAAATCAATGTATTCTACTATAATACAGGCTCACTTTAATTATTGTACTTTAGTATGGGGAAATTCGGCATTTGCAAAAAAGATGTTTGCTCTACAAGGTAAAGCAGTTCGAATACTAGGTGGTCTTGGTTATAAAGACGATTGTAGAAATCTTTTCACTAAATTTAAAATCTTAATTTTACCCTGTATATTTATTCTTACTTGTATAATCATTGTAAACAAAATTGAACAACAACTTCTAGTTAAGTCGGATATACATAAACATTACACCCGTCAAAATGACGATTTAGTTTTAAATTACTATCGTTTAAGCAAAACGCGTAATAGTTTTTGTATTCTATTCCTATAGAAACTAGAAAACTTAGTTTAAATGATTTAAAACTTAAATTAAAATTGTATTTATTAAAGCATGCTTTTTATTCTTTAAATGAATTTTTGAATTGTAATATATTAACAAGCTGACGTCTGTAAATGATTTATCATATTTAGCAGAAATAAAGAATTAGTATTATTATTATTATTATTAAAAAAACACTCACCTACGGCTCGTGTTTTAACTTTCGCAACTCGTTTATAAAAAACCTTACTTCACACACTTGTATCATAAATTACTATTTCACACAATTGTTTTTCAAATGAAAGTTGGTAATTTAATTACTTTAGTTTAAAGTATCTTCTGATCCGTTAAGTAATTACTGGGATATGACAATCATGTGACACTTATTTTCATTTACAATTCTTCAACAATATCAATTATACAATACAAATTATTTGAAAAAGGTTGTGTTTATAACTAACAAAAGGTGAATTTTTGTTATTCAAATGACCCTGAAAAATTTGTTTTCTGGCCGCTTTTAGGTCGATCTAGGGTGGTGCAATCTATCGATATTTTTTTATTTACATAACTACATCGGAAAGTGACAGATTAATATTACACTTTTAAGTAATAACTGTGTTACTTGTTTCAATTAATATTTATTTTTATAATAATTTATTTTTACAAAAATAGAGTCAACGCTTTAAAAACGTTTTTGAGCAATATTATAAGTTAAAATTTCATAATCATCTTAAAGATTATCCATTGTTAAAACATTTATATTAAATGTATTAGTTTTTGTTTACTTTTTTAATTAAACTTTAGTTAATTTTTGAGCATAATGGTTTATGTCGCAGTATTCATTCACACGATGTGAAGTTCTGTTTTGTTTATTGTTCATTGTTAAACTATCTTTACAGTATACTTCCCGAATTTTAAAGTCAATAATAAATTATGTAACATTTTAGAAACAATTATTTAAATAACAATTGACCTAACGTTCTTTCACAATCACGGCGACGTAGAGTTCTGCGCGAAACGCTAGTTTTATATCTACTGACAGTTGAAGTTGATTTAGGTGCTAAACATGTATTTGAAATAAAACGCTGGCGCTGCCTTGACAGTAATTCATCATCACAAAATTACATGAAAAAATATTTCCTTCCGTTTCATATTTATAATCTAAATTACCCACTTAATAATTGAATCAAGGTTCATAAGTCTGACTGTCGCATTTTAGGTTGGATGGGATTTAATGATCAAGAAAGCCTCCTCTATTAAATATTTAGATGTCATGATTGATTGTAATTTTAAACAAAAAAATTATACTCAATTTATCATAGTAAATTGAGAAAGTTGTTTGTTTATCTTTCTTTAAGCCAAAAATTTTCTTAACATTGCACGTTAAAAATTCTAAATAATGTTTGTATTGATTCAATTTTTAGCTGTTTTATTTTCTTTAGAATGCTGTTGCTTTTACCTACCTTTAAGAGAATGGAAGTTATGCAAAAGGCAATAATAACAGTAATGTTAAAAAACCTAGAACTTATTCTTCTAATATTACATTTTTCTAATGATATTAATTTATTTTCTTACTTTTTACTTTCACGTATACCTAAATAGAAAGTATTGTATGTACGTATTCTGACTAAGAGCCCAAACAAGTAGAACGATTTGATCCAAATCTCATATTTAGGATTGTCTAGACCTAGAGGTTTCTTAGAAACACTTTTTCTTTTTTTCTAACCATAAAATTAAAGGTGTAAAATTTAAAAAATCGATTTTCTCAAAAAACGGCTCCAACGATTTTCCTTTAAATGTGCACACGTATACTACATTACATTTCAAAATAGTTATTGTCGTTTTTCCAGAAAAACTCAATTAAAGGAAAATTTAACCGCTTAAGTTTTATTTTTCCAAAAACAACTGGATCCAAATTCCTCAAAATTAGTTCTTAAGACAATAAATTACGGTATAAATACCATGAACTTTTTGGCGAATTTGGAACTTTAAATTCAATTGAACCAAGTGAATTACTCAAAATCAGCTCGAAGAATTTTCTAGAAAATTGGACTGTATGGTGAATGTCTTTTAAAATGCAAATAAATTATTAAAAATGTCTGTTAACTGCTGACGCGAGAAAGTCAGTGCGGGTCACTGTAATGTTTATTTATACTATATTTGTGGAAATATATAAATAAATATTTTTTTATTTTCCTTGATCTATGCGATTATCAATTGAATTGTAACGCTCTTTGATATCTTCGCAGAACTAACGCGGTCCGTTAAAAAAGTTAAAGCTTATGCTACCTATCAATTTCGCGATTGACATATTTGATACCACAAAACTTGGCATATGTAGAAGCCACTTTATCTTTTGAAACCCACTTTAGAGTTGTTATTTGTCTACTAATAAAAACTGCTACTACAATTTGGTAAAATTGTTATGTTTCATATACGGTATCCGCCAAAATAAACAGTACCGAAACAGAAAGTGCTGTGGAGTTGTTTAGGTAATATGGATCTGTCATATTTGACTTAATTGTCATTAGTTGAGATATTAATAGTACGCTGCAGTTAAATTTGATTTAAAAATGGTTCTAACAACGGAAGAAAAAGTTTTTTGGTAGAGCATTATTTTCGTTCATATTTATTTTTATTTTCGGTACTGTTTATTTTGGCGGATACTGTACATGAGGTTTTATTTAAATTATTAATATATACGATCCGACTTATTCCTTAACCAATAAGTGTTGAAGTTTTGAAAATTTGAACAATGGTTCGTAATATGCAAAAGTAACATCACGTTACAATTAGCTCTTAATGAGTACGATTCCTCAGCTATTTAAAGTGCGACAGTAGAATCGGTAGAATTTAGTTCTTAGATTAAAATTAAAACAAAGAGAAAGTATCATAAGAAATGTGTAAACCTAAGATATTTTCTTCGGTTGTGTCGATTTATTTGTATGTTTATTTTCATTTTGGTATAGTAATACCTTGTTAATCCGGACTAATTAAAAGGAACACTTCCGGATTACTGAAATATCCTGATTATAGGATCACTTTCAAAATTTATAAAAATCATTACATAAAACAAAAAATAAAGTTTACTATTAAAGTACAAATACTAATAAACAAAATTATTACAAGAAAATGAATTATACATAAGTGTGTGTGTATGTATATAATATAAAAGAAATTTGTAATTTTTATATGACACAATTTATTATTTTTCTCAAATTCATCACAATTGTAAATCTGCGAATCACCCACATTTAGATCCAATATTTTCTCTTTGAGTTTTGACAGATAAGGTGAAACAGCAGTTTGATTACTTGATAATTTTTATCTCAAACCATATGTAGATTTAAATTTTGTCAACCATCCTCTACTTGCTACAAAATTGTCCTTGCCATAAACTTCTGCATAGATTTTTTTTGTCATGACAGCGAGAAGAAGAAGAAGTCCAGATGTTTGTATGCAAAACCAGTTTTTTCCATTTCTGGCTACTCTGTTTGCCTTATTGTTTTCCTAGTCGGGACTTGCTGGTAACAATTGCCAAGCAACTATTTTATTTTCGATTTATTTCTCTTAATATCGGAGATGGTCGACGACTCAACATTATATTTTTTTGCTAGACTCACACCACTAACAGCAGTCTCTAACTTCTTTAAAATTGCTTGCTTGGCTTTGATACTTAAAGTAACGTGGTTTCTCTTTAGAGCCATTTTGAATACTACTTGTTGCCAGGTGCAGATAAGTTAAAACAAGTATAGTGAGCAAATTCTGGTTATTCTAAATGAAATGTGACAATCCGAGTTATAGAAACTTTTCAAATCCTGACTACAAGGTACATAATGAAACTATTAGTAGGTCCAAATTACTGGATCATTCGGTTTATTGGATTTTCGGATTAACGGGGTATTACTGTATTTTAAAAATGGCGAACCTGGACTTTTTTTGACTACTAAGTTAGATATATGATGTCACATTTGAAATTATCGAGAAAACAATATTTTCAAATGTTTAAAAAAACAATTGAAAATAATTTTAATTTTAATGCTTAAGAAGAAAAAAATCCAAAAGTGAAAAAATGTTATGTATAGTGTTTCATTTAAAATACCGGGTTTAATAATCATTTCCGGTATTATGGAAAGTAATATTGTGTTGAAAGTATTTTTGTTACAAAGAGCAACGCGGAAAACCTTTAAATAAAAATTTTCAATTTTTTATTTTCATTAGTTTATACGTGAAATTCCCATGTCGCACATTCCCAGGCCACACTGTAGAATGGGTACGCCACTTTTAAAATCAGAATCAGTGGCGTTGAATTAAAAAATTTCGTTATCTACTTCAATCTGTGAGCATCTAGGATTTGCATTTAACTCTAAATGTATCGATTTGAGCAATTTTTGGGACAAAACCAAATTGTTGCCCGCAAAAACTCACGCAGTCTAACGGCCAGTTTTTCAATCATTGATTAACTTAAAGTTTTGAGATTACAGTTATGGTGATAATTGTTGTCACAATTGTCTCCTTGGAAATTAACTAAAAGTTAACCTTAACAAGAGATTGAAAAACCGCGCCTGAGTTTGGCAGTGCAATTCTGTCGTTTTGTTGCGCGGGAATACGCGGCAAAAAGAAAATTTCAAAAATTTGCCCCTCCGCGACGCCATAACTCAAAAAATATCGATCCAATTAGTTTGCGGGATGACACCAAAAATGTCGGGGGTCAAGAACTGAACAGAATGGGTGTCTTTTAAAGAGTACTGAATTTCCGCCAATTCTGAAAACCCCATTTTTGGAGCTATATCTAGAAAACAATCAATTTTTGAGTTTGGTCGATTGAACTAAAATTGTAGCGCTCAAAATTCCCCGCAAAACGATCACTGTGGATCGCTTACACAATCAAAGAAATCTAACCTTTTTCGCGATTATGGGAGAGTTCAGGGGGGTCAAAATTTCAAAAAGTGAGATTTATATTCAGCAAGGAGCCCTCTATAAGTAGGTCTACTCTGAATTAAAAACAAATTTGGGGTTTTAGGTTTAGTTTTTATTTACTCGAAAGTATTTCCAGAATCATTTTTAATTCCTGTTAAGTAAAGTCTGGTAAGTACTTTTAAGTAATATTTGCTCCTGTAACGGCGGCGTTAAACAAAAATTATCAACATTTATTTACTCATCTAATTTGTTTAATTACGTAGAAATTGAAATTACGTAGTACGTATTTGATTTGTATGTTTATAGAAATTGTGCATTAATAGAAAAACAAAATCATTTATTAATATAGACCAAGAGTCAATGACATATTTTGTATTGTCATTTCAAAAGTCATGAAATATTGAGTTGCGGAGAATTTTATAAATGTTGGCTGTTACATTAACTCGTATAACCATAATTAAACACACAAATTTGTAATTTTAAACTATTTTATTGATTATTTGCAAGTAGTTAATTACAACTACAATTTTTGAAATTGTTTGATTAGAAATTTGTTCAAATATACACAATGAGGACCAACAGTCCTCCTACCTTTAACTTATGGAAAAACTAGACACTGTTATTTTTATAAATTTTAGAATTACTTAAGGTTATAGAATTCAAAAACCATAGCAACAATTATTTATCACAATTTGTAGTACGTTCAGAAACAATTTCAAAAAAATTTGTTGTCATGTGAATACGAGTTTATCAAATGTTTTTAAATTTGATGATTGACTAAAAAGTTTTTTTTTAAATCAAAGTTATCACTCGATCCCGTTTTCCGTAAGAAATGTTTTTTTTAATTTTCGTCTGTCATTTTTAACGACAAGAAGTATTATTTTTAGTCTTACGTTAACACACAAAGTTGTGCGACAAAAACTCTGACTATTCAAAACTTAAAAGAGGGCGACACGGACTTTTGGTCCTCACTGTACGTATAAAAAAATGTACTACTGGTTGGGTAGCTAAGGTGTCGTAGGATCAATTTGTTATTCAAAATTCAGTACCGTCGCCATTGTATAGCACCCTTTTCATTTCTGTTTTTGAGATTATCGAATTTGTAGAAGGGGGAAAAATTATTATCTTTTATTATTATTATTTTAAATTATGGAATAATAGAAAATAAACTAAATTTGAAAAAGAAAACCAAACGATTTGTCTATTTACAATCTATACGAATTTTTGGACAATTACGTCAAATTTTGTTTTTACGCTATTTTAGTTGCACAGTTCCACGATGGCTACAGTACAGCGTGAATCAAGGAATTGAAGCCGCTCAGTCAGTGTTGGCGAATCAAACCTAATCTTGTATGGCTAATAGCATTTGTACCTTTAAACAAAAATTAAAAAAAAATAACAAAACAAAAGAAACCATAACCTGTTTAATCTTTTCAGCTATCATACTTCCTTCTGTTGAGGAGTCGACAGTTTGCAAAACTTTAACCCAAAGACGCAAACAAGAAGAACTCATGAAGATGGCCATGAAAGATGTTACTAAAGCTTCCAGTTTTTCTAAAAATAAGCAATGTTCTACATCTGAGTTCAAAACAAGAATTCGGCATTGTACTTATATTTCCATTTAACGATGCCTTTAAGCTAACATACGAGTTGTTAGCTACTGAGAAAACCTTTGGGTGTAGCACTGCTACATGTGAGTCAACATTTTTAGTATTGACAGCCATAAACAGGCCACAGAGACTAGCCATGCACCACAAAAGAATGGCCAATTTGGTTTTTCTTGCATTTGAAAAGACAAGAACAGAAAACATCAATATTGATAAAGGTTTAGTTAGCTTTAATGCAAAAAAAGACAGGAGGTTGCAATTATTTTAAAAACAAAAAACAACTTTTTTTGATATTGTGTTAGTTGGTTCTTGTGCAATGGAAGATGTTTATGTCATTATATTATAATTCCGAAATAAAAAAAAACTTTTACTCAAGATTTGTGTGTTTATTAATACAATAATTCTTGGAAATTTATTTATTTGCTTGTCGGCAGTGTACAAGTTAAGGCTGCTCGCCAAAAAAATTATTTTTGATAAATTTGTGAAATTTCATAAATTCCTAATTTTTGGAATCGCGGATAGCCGAAACCAGGTTCCACGTTGCAAATTAAGTGTATCGATTGTGATACAGTACTAGAACTTTTTGTTTTTAGGCTCGCCCCTTCTAAAATACTGCTCGCCTCTCTTAGTCCTCAATCCTGACTACGGTCCTGACTGTATCAATAGAGATGAAACAGTTTGCAGCAGTTTTAGAAGACTGGGAATACAACATGCGCAAAAAATGGAGAAAACTACAATTAATCTGTTATTATATGTGGAATAGAATCGCAAAAATTATCCAGAAAAAATACAATAGAAACATCGATTTTTTCAGTGATATTGTATTTAAAGCTGCGAGAAATGCCCCCTGGCGAGAACTTCAACAAATTCCGAATTGAAAAATTTATTTGCTGCAGCTTTCAGCAAACAAGAAGTAGAAAAAAATATTGCAGCGTGGGATGAAAATTCTCCGAATGGCTTACAAAGATGATTTTATTATACTGCTAGCTACGAACTGGCCCGAAAGGAGGAAAAGCAACAAAAGCATTGGTGCAAGATTTTCGGAAAGAAATAGGTTATTATGGAAATCACACTGGAAGAATAAAATATAACCCAATAATTTCTAAAACCGCACACAAGATGGATTGGGCAGATTAAGCAAGTTAACGCCAAATAAAAATGACACAACGAAATATGAAAATGGACAAAAGAAGGAGCTCAAATCATTGGATTTTAAAAATATAAATACTTTCAACCATTCAAATCGATTAGGTGCGGTAACACCTAGCTAATATTGAAGTAGGTGAGCGGCAGTTTGACAAAAATAACAGGACACTCATCTGGAAGCTCCATCCAACCCTATCTGCAACTTGTCAAAGAGCATCACGTAACGGTTATCAATAGTTAAGAGAAGACACCGTATAGTCCACTTCATCTTAATGAAATGGTACAATTCCTTTCAATAATTGAATATTAGCGTTATTTATTTTAATATCATTTCATTTCATTTTCAGTATGTATATAAATACTATTCGGTAGTACTAGAAGAGTTCTATTCTAGATAAACGTTAGTTGATAATTGCTAGTTCATAATACATTTATTAAACGATTAGTCAAACTATAAAATACCTAGAAAACTTGTTTTACAAACATTCTGAATTTAAAATGGATAATACTTTTTTTAGCTCTAAAATATCTCAAACCTAATTAAAGGTTTATAAGCTGACGACGCGGCTGCACGAACAAGTCGGTCTTTATTGAAGTGAATTATAAGCAGTCGGAATAACTGATTATCATAAATTTCTTTAAAATCGTATATTAAGCTTAACTAATATATAATCAATACACCATAAACGTCTAAAATACAAAACTCGGTGTGGTATTGAATAATTTACTATCACATTAAAAGAACGTTTTCATTAGGTAATATTATTGGAGTTGCACGTTTTTCGACACAAAATGAGATTTTATCGCTACTGCACATATCAAATTGTCTCATCCGAGATGTAATTTGATGATCCTAATTTGTTTTAACAGTGAAAGTTATTTATTCATTTGATTTGTCTTATGGAACACGTTTCCACTATCTAGTATTTCCTTACAGATTTTTTTTTTAAATATTGGTACAAATCTTTTTAAACCAAAAACAGCTTGATGTAGGTAATGACTTTAGAAAAGATTGATAGTTTTTGTACTACCAAGAATTACAGTTTTTTTAGTTACCTATTCAGTTTTTCATCATTGTTATACGTTTATAATGTTAAGAAATAAAAAGATCTGTACGTGCTTCAGTGAACTACCATTCATAAATCATCTACACGAGTGCTGCGTAAAGTTTTTTATTTTTCATCGTACCTGTTCATCATGTAAAAAATATATAATCGCTTGTGTTTATATAACCGGTTTAACTTGAACAATGTGAGCATTTTACATAATGATGTTCCGGATGCTTTTAGAATATTCAAGTCTTTATTGAAAGTATTAAGCAAATTAGATTTTGTGTTATGTGAAAATTAATGTTATAACTAGTGTTTAAATACAGCTTTGAGAGTGTTTAAGTATATATATTTTTATTTATAAATACGGATGAGGATAATAAATGGCAATTTCGTTCTAACTACATGCAAAAAATACGCGGCACTACAAACGATATACTGCCTTCATTTTTTTTCTTTGAAATGTTGTTTGAGGTTTTGCATGTACACATAATTTGTAGCTACTTATAGTTATTATTCTTAAATAAAAAAATTGGAATGGAAGAATTTTGTTTTTTTGACACAGTAAATAAGCTGTTTCAAAAATTTAATTCACATGTTCAATTATAATCAGGAAATGTGCAATGTATGCTTAATTGATAAAATGAAAAAATAAAGTACGATCAAATTAATTCGTCGTTACTTAGCGCAGTAAATATTTTTTACTTATTTTTGAAAATTATTTAGTTTATTAATTGAAGAATTATAAAAAAAGTTTCAATTGAATATTGATAAATTCTACCAACGCGCCAACAGTGAGCCAACCAATCAACGTTTCTCCTTGCCTTAGTCCACAGGTATTGAAATTCAACCCACGGTGAATGCGCGAATGTGGAATGACAGTGCGAGGAAAAATGAGGCGTGGAAGGTAGTCGCCGTCAAAGCTAAGAGTTTGGGAATCACGGATACTACCCGTGATTTGAAGTACTTGAAGGATCAAGTACCGGGGGAGGGAGAAAGTAGGAACTGATTGAAGTGGAAAAAGCCATCATTGATTTTTGGAAAGGATTCTACGGTGGTGCAAAGGCTTCCCGTTGAAGAAGTTGGTAGGAGAGTGGTTTACAATCTTGGGGAGAATGAAAAGGTCAATTTCGATTTTGACTGGAACCTTCAGTCTCAATCAAGAATACATTGTACCACTTCTCACGTTACACCGAATACTTCATCGCAAATGCCATCCGGTTCCTCAGAAGTATCCTCTTGCTCCAGCTCGTTTTAAACGAGCAACTCAATACACGCGCATCATAAACGCATCCAGGAAAACGGATATTACTTTGACGACATAGAAAATCTCCCTTCACTACTAAAAATATTTTATTTTTCATCCTACAATTTTTATCTTGCAATACTTCACCTGTCACTTTGGTGAAACGGAAATCCGGTGCAAGGTGAAAGGTTTAGGTGAAGTATTGCAATATGCAACATGTTGACATACGCCCCAGGAGTGCAAAATGCCTACAGGGTCTTTGTACAAAACATTTCAAAATGTAATCTTTCTTATTTATGTATATTAACAATTTATATTAAGTTGTTAAATGCTATTCAAAGTTGGAAACACTCAGGTGACATTTAATTTAACTTTAAATTTAATTAACAGTATATTAGGAGATTTTCGGTACTAATCACACAATTGTATGCCCTTATTACGGTGACATAACGTCATTGCTTATTAGCGTAACGTTAATATGTCACCGTAATAAGGGAATACGTTATCGGTTATTAATGTTTTCCGTTAATTTTATGTTACAGCGCAGGCGCATTATAAGGGATAACGTTTAGAAAAATTAAGTGGGGTAAAATATCTCTATGATTTTATTAATGAACTCTACGTTATGTAGTCACCCACAATCACAACTGGAGTTTGTGGATGTTTATATTCTTTTTCCTTCGACCGTGCATTTATGACTTACATTAATGTAATCAAAATTTTTCATTAATGACCCCGATTAATGAACGGTTTTGGTATAGGCAACTAATCATACAAATGTATACCTAAAGTTGCCATTTTATCTGTCAATCAATTGCAATATGAAAATGTAAATAAAAAATCTGTCATAACTTGTAGCAGAGCAAATTTTAATAAGAACAAATCAACATTAATTTACAGTTGTAACAAATCTTCAATTTGTTCACACAAACTTTAAGACATTTTTGTACTGTATACAACATTCCGATGATAACACTTAATAACATTTAAGGATGTTCAGCTCAAACAATTGTCAGTATACTTTATTTTTGGTTATTCAAAATTTTTCATAATGAAAAGAGACCGTATCTCGATAACAACTGAAGATTAAGTATCGATTTACTTGGAAACGGTTGGCCGAATCGACATCTTTCAAGAATACTTTTTTGAGCTCATCACTTTAAGCAATGAAAATTTTTGAACAACCATCCTATATACCGAGGGGCAAAAAAGTTATGAACATTTTAATGTACACGAAGTGCTACTGGTGGCGCCTTCTACAATGTATATCAAATGATTAGATTTAGATTTCTTATGCTGAAAAACTGCTGAATATCAAATTTCGTTGAAATCGTGCTTTTATTAAGGGAAATATTACCAAAAAACTTTTCAAAAATTATAACTTTGACACCCTGAGGTAAGTTAAGTTTAATCGAGTTATTTTTAGCTCTAGAATATGTGGTTTAATTTATGAACTACCTTTTGTTACACCTTGTATTACGAATGTAATAGTATAGTACCAACTTGATTCGTCGAGAATAAAACGTTACTATAACACTCGAGAATTTCGAAAATTTGAAAATAACACATGAAAACTAGGAATAAACGCTTGAAGAAAAAATAATATGTTTCACTTGGAGTTAAAAAATATTATTGTTTCTCGGCTCGTCTCACCAGCAAACTTTTAAGCTCAACAATTATATTGTTTAACTCCTAGTAAAATAATCTACTATTTTCTTCAAGCGACAATAAAACGTCATATTATTGAAGTACTGGTAGACGCTAAAAACGCTTTTAATCATTACTTTATTCGTTTTCCTTTTTCGTTGCCTTGTCTGACCTTTATTGTTATACTTGTTTTTTACTATCAGTTTTTTGTCTGGGTATTCCCTATCGCCTTCTCTACCCGGTTCCAATTCCTCACCTCTCCGTTCACTATTAATTTCATATACCCTATTTTTACATTGCTTCCATCTTCTCTTAGTCTTTTTGCTTCTGATCTTATCTTCCTTTGTACGTCGCTCTCCTGCCTTGTTAAGTCATCGTCTATGAATAAGTTCTTCCCCCTCAACTTAATTTTGTTTTTCATTATCTCTATTTTGTCTCCAAAAGAGTTTAAAATAAACGTTAAAGGAAATAAATTGAATTATAAAAAATAATAATTGTCATCCAATACTTGTATTAAATATAATTGTGACCGGTTTCGACTTTAAATTTACATAAAAATCATCTTCGGACAAATTCTACAAAAATAAACGCTAACAATAATAATAATAATCTTATGCTTACATTCAAAAATTAATACTTCTAATGAAATGTCAAATTGACATAAAACAATTAATTTTTAGATGTAAGCAAAGATGGCGTGAAGGAAGATAACTAAATTTGGCAGGATGTTTTAAATTTTGTAGTTTAAACAAAGTTCGAAAAGGTTAATTTGATTATTGATTAATGAATTTGGATGTGTGGTGTGAATATAAATATTTTCAAGTATATCTAAAATGTGTTTATTGTTATTAACATTAAAAGGATGAATAAGTGCTCTTTAAGTCTTATTTTAAAATTTCTGGATGTTTTGCCAATATAAAATTTATCACAAGAACAAGTGAGTTGATAAATACCACTTTTGTCATTTAAATCTAAACAATTATAAAAAGATAAAAAAATATTTATAAGGTTGAATTTAGTAGAAAAACTAATTTTGTGTTTAATATGTTTTCTTAATTTTAAAATAAGACTTAAAGGGCACTTACGATATATAGAAAACCAGAAAAATAAAATAATAATCCAAATTCAATAAAATCTACTTTTGCTTATCATGTTATTACAGAAAAACACTCAGTTAAAAATCAACAACTTATTCATCCTTTTAATGTTAATAATAATAATCAAAACATTTTAGATATACTGAAAATATTTATATTCACACCACATATCTAAATTCATTAATCAATAATCAAATTAACCTTTTCGAACTTTGTTTAAACTAGAAAATTTAAAACATCCTGCCAAATTTAGTTATCTTCCTTCACGCCACCTTTGCTTACATCTAAAAATTAATTATTTTATGTCAATTTGACATTTTCATTAGAAATATTCATTTTTGAATGTAAGCATAAGATTTATTTATTATTATTATTATTGTTAGCGTTTATTTTTGTAGAATTTGTCCGAAGATGGCTTTTATGTAATTTTAAAGTCGAAACCGGTCACAATTATATTTAATACAAGTATTGGATGACAATTATTATTTTTTATAATTAGATAATACATAGATGAAATAAGTTGAGTTTATTTCGTTGTAAGATACTGTATTTATTCTATACTAATGAACTCAATTGGATGTGATTTCGCAATAAAGGCTTTTTCTTAATCTTATATGACTAATTACATGATGTTAAAACCAATACAACCTTCTTTTATACACAACTGGAGTTTGTGGATGTTTATATTGTTTTTCCGTCGACCGTGCATTTATGACTTACATTAATGTAATCAAAATTGTTCATTAATGACCCCTATTAATGAACGATTTTCAATTAATAAACGATTTTAGTATAGGCAACTAATCATACATATTGAGGGCGTCATATCAGAAAGGCGTATCAACCAAAAGTTACTTTCACAGAAAAGGCAAAAAAAACGTTTAAAAAATCGAGGCTTGCACTGAACGTTTTCATTTTTCATCTGTAGTTGAATTACCTACAGACAGTTTAATTGTATGTATACAAGAATTGACTTGGTACATGAAAATCATTACTTTGTTCATACGCCCTTCTGATACTGCGAATTGCGATCAATATTGCAATAAATCAAAGACGTATATACTATAAACACAAGACTTTATTCGTAAATAAATGACAACAATAATTATAGATTTGAATTTTTACGTCTTTTTCTTTTTAGAAGTTTTTCCCTCAATGTTTGCAACGTCATTTCATCTTCAGAATTTTTGTCATCGGATTCTTGATTTTTAACTGACAAACTGGAATAAAAAGTGAAGTATTCTGGGGAACTACAGCATCTTTGCCTTTGCTCAATAACAACAAATTCTTGTACTTTTTCTTACCAATTCGAAGTTTCGCAGAATACAATGGTAACGTATTGTCCACTTCAGTCTGTCTAGTAGGTTTGCGCCCCTTACGCGTCATCTGTATCACAGAAAATTCATCCCAATATTCGTGTTTGTACAGAATTGTATTGGGTTTAGATTTTTCGACCCGAATCCATTTAAATTTTGCCAGTTCAACTCTCTGCTCTGAGTTATAGCCATGATTGTATTTTTCTGAAGTTCTTTATGATTGGTAAATGAGGAATATTCGAGTGTGGATACTTTGTATGGTTTTTTCTTTGCAGCTAGCTTAATAACGTTTACCTAATCATTTGGCCAATAAATTTTGGCATACTCTGATAGTGGCATGCATGAAGTCGCATTCCATGTGAGTGTGTCCAGGCTCTAGAAATTTGAGGTTAATTACTTGTATGTGCTTTATAGTCTGAACTGCTTGCTATAACATACTTGCTATAATAGAATTTCTATTTTGGCCTGGACAGCAATCTGAGTGGAAAACAAGGTGATTACTCGTTTCTGGCAACTGTTCAAGAAATTTCCTCAGGCACGTGGCAATTTCATTTGCTCCCCTTTTTCCCTCAAATTCTGGTCAAATGTAGCAATACCCCTGTTTTTTGAAACTTCGTAGACGGTAAAATTGAAAGTAGTAAGTTTGCGCTTATAAAAATAGGTTTTGCGTGGAATATTGGACTATAAAGTACTGCTTGTAAGTCAAAATTTACGGAAACATAATTTGTGGCAGTTTTTCTACGCATGTGCAGATTATATTCTTCAATTTTTCTTTCTTGCTCTGGTAGCAATTCAAAATAGTGACACCAGCATTGATCCTTTCTAGGAACATAAAATGCAATATTCTTTTTTATCAGAAGTTCCTTATAAAGGACAAATGAGATAGGTTTCTTAGTTTGTTCACCACAAATGTCTATTTAAAATAGATTCAAGGTACTCCTTTGTCGTATCTTTCCTACACCAATGTACAGGAACCCGTCGAAAAGAATCATGTCATCAATTGCAAACTGCACATTTTCTTCAGGTACTTTTTCCCAGGAACATGTTTCCCTCTTCTGTCGGGTGATGGGACACCCGACCTGCTTTTTTTTGATTTTTCAAAGGCAACTCGCACAAATTTCTTTGATAAATCCAGAGTTTGCAAACCTTGTGTTTGATACCATCAACAATGAAAAAGTATTCTTGAGAGTACTTCCTCCGTGAATTCAATTTTCGACCTTTAATACTTTCTTTCCGTAAGATATGATAAATTATGTAGTCTCTCTGCTGGTCTATATCTTCTATGTCCCAATAATCTTTACACAATAATTCTTTGGAGAAATCTGGTATTTTATCGCCGCATTTAAAAGTACATGCACAATCTGTTCCTAAGTTCTTTGACTTTCGTTTATCGCGAATTATTCCTGTGGTCCTTTTATATTCTTTTCCTAAATTTTTATTCCTCTTTCGGATGTTTAGAGCCCAGTTCTCTGGTTGCTTCCTCTTGGATCTTGGAGCGGCTGTAATTGAGTTTTGAGTGATAACTAGAGTATTTGAAACAATACTGTTATTTTCTTGTTCAGAATTTAGATGCTCAGACTGATCCGATTCACTTAAACAAATCAAAAGAAAGGAACACCAACTGCAGTGTCTATTTAACCAACAGAAAAACACCAAAAACTGCACCAAAAACTGTACTCGGATACGTGTTTCAACAGCTTTTTGGTGTTTTTCTGTTGGCCGATTCACTTAGTTGGTACTCTGGATCATTGTTACTATCATCTTCATTCTCTGACTCGGCTGACATAACGATTTTGTCAATAACTGTAAAAGCGACACATAAGGGCGTATGAGCCAGTGTTGCAATCTTGTTGGAACATCTTAGAATATCAGATGGGCGTATGTATGTACGGTATCGATAATTTGAGTAAAATTAGTAAAAAAAAAAATTTTTTTAAGTAGAAAAATAGCATATTAAAACATAGTTTTTTATTCCAAACAACTTTTAATAATTACAGTTTTTTATATTGTTGCAAATAAAGGTACTTTACTCCTGTATCAAACCCATAATTTTTGTCAAACCTCATCATATACGACTGAAAAAAATTTATTATTTAATGATTGTAATTTAGATTTTATAACATGCTGAACTTTTTATAAAGAATACCTTCTTTTTGTAAAATTAATAATAAAAAAGTTTCTCATGTGTTTCAAACTTAAGCAGACCCCTTGGATATTAATGAGCCCACACTGTTTTCCCGAAGCCGGACCTAGAAATTAGTATTACGAGACACCGCCTATTGAAGGTTAAATTTTATTGAAAGTGAAACCCCGAAAACAGTTTCTTTTGCTTTTGTGCCTGAACCTTGAAGATGAACAATTTGTTATGATAGCGTTGGCTAATGGCGATTAATTAAAATGGTAGTAAGCCATTCATTCTAAAGTCATCACAAAGCAAAATTTGATCATACATTTCTTCATGGAGGAATGATTATTATTAAGTTCGCATAAAGTGTAAAGTTAACGCAGGCAAAGATTTCGTTTTCTATCACCTCGTGATAGTGGTTATATAAATTTGTGTATTTTGAAATTACAGTTTAGTTTTTATTTTTGGTTTATTTCTTTTACCTCCCATCTATAAGATTTAATTTTGGATAACTAACGCACTTAGATGAATCACTATCAGCCGTCTAATCAAGATAGGGCTCTTTGGGGATAATCTCGTATTACGAATGGTGTACAGGGTTATTCACGATACATTACCCACTTTTATTATTTTGAATATAACAGGTAAATATACGAAAATTTTCTGCTTCATAAATCAATTTGGTGGTTTAAATAATGAAATGTCAATGTTAACAATTCTGTATTAAGTAGCTGTGTTATTCTACGTTTAATAACTCATTAACGGCTCAAGATAAAGGCAACATATGATATATTTTTGAAATCAGAAAAATAAGATCTCTTCAAAAATGTAATAATATACATAGTGTTACATTAAAAAAATACATCACATTTTAGTTTAACCCTGTAAACAGCGAGTTACTGAACTATTGATAACATTTTAAGAAAATTCAGTTAGAACCATACAACTTTTAGGTACAACTTTTTTCTACGAGAAATAATAACGATAATAAGGGTGAGTAATTTATAGTGAATAACCCTGTACACTCCTACATTAAGATCTCACAAATTCGATGTACAAGCAATCACTGAGTGTAGGACATCTTATAACATTATCCCAAGATTTCCTCTTACACAAGACGATAAAACCAATACGTTAAAGCTGTGCCGCAATCAAGTGCTTTTAGGTACTCTCTATTAACTTCTCCTCCGAAATGAGATATTTAAATTGATCATACCAGATTAAACACCCAGACAGAATTAAATAAAATTAAAACTATGATTGTTTAATTGTTTATTTGGTTATATTGATTTAATTTTCCTTAAAAGTTTCTTCTTCTATTAATATATTATTAATATTTGCAAAAAATATTAGAAGTTTTAATTTAAATTTTTTCAGTTAATCTCCATCCCACTCATCATTTTATGATACATTTTTTTGTGTCTATACAAATGGAAGATTTGAAAAATAATTGAAAATAAAAAATTAATTTAGGTATTTATTAGATACTACATTAAGTAATTAGAATTAATTAGTTTACGTAGCAAACATTTAATTTGGAAATGATAAGGATTAAACAATATTGTTCTAACAGTATAGTTTTTGTTTTGATACTCACGATATGTTTATGTTTCAAATTAGTTCACAAACAAAACAGGCAAATCCGATAGTTATTGAAACTTGTTTATGAGTGAATATTATTTTAATATGATCTTATTTGTTTTCTGTGCACATACATGTAAAACCCTATTCTGCTTCCAATTTGATACAATATTGTATATTTTGCAGTTGTAAAATTTTTCATGTATGTTGCAACAGCTGAGTGCCATTTGTTACACAACAAATTTAGCGTACGTTTAATGTTAATAAAACGCATACATACAATTTACATTTTTGTGTATTTTTATTTAGTTGTTTATTTTGTACATCTACTTATATTATTATTCTGTGATATTATATTATGCAAATTGCTTCAAATACTGTGGTTTAGATTAACCGTGTTTGTTTGATTTTTATTTAATGAATTGATGTTGAGTTATTAAATAAAGTTTTATGAATTGTGTGTAATGCAAAAAATATTTCACACAATGTGAATATTTTAAGAAGGCTTACAATATAGTTTTTTGCCTACACTTAACAGCTTCCGAATGTACATTATTCCTTATTGAAATTTATAAATGACAATAATTTTTTTATATATGAAAATGCTGAATAACTCTTTAAGTAATCAACTGCGTCTTAAACGTCTTTTATTTAAGGCTTAATTACTTTAATTGACATATACCGTTTTAAAGTAAGTATTGTACATTGACAACAGGAAGGATTAGAATGACACGTTCTACATCGTCTTATTTCAATGGACTCTTTAGAATTTTTATTTATATTTATGAAACGAGTCTTTGAAAGAGGTAAAACGGTAAAATTACTTATAGTCTTCATATATCTTTATTAGTAGTTTCTTCAGGTGTTTTATGGTTTCGAGAATAATTGAGTCTCCTTTAAATGTAGCATGGTACGCAATTATTATAAACTTTGTGACAACATTAGTGTACTACAACCATAAGGAACAAATTAAAGCACAAACCAATTTATTTATAAATCAGTTCAAACACATTTGTTAAATTTATTGAACGTTTTTGTCAAATAATTAGGTATATTTTAATAAACATTTAACATTTTAATTTTATTCTTCGAACAATACGTTTTAATAATAATTCAAACTTCTTTCTATGACTTATTTTTAACAGTAACAAGATAACAAAGAGTAAATTCGAGCTGCCCAGCGCCTTTTTTTTTTTTTTTTTTATTTTATTTTTTTTTTTTTTTTTTTTTTTCACTTTTTGCAAACGCTTATTCCTTTCAATTAAATGTGATATTTTAGAACTGTTTGAGGGGCTTTTTATTTTTTTAAAAAAAAAATTTTTTTAAAGGAAAAAAAAAAAAAAAATTGGGGTTTTTTTTAGATTTTTTTTTGGCCCAAAAAAAAAAAGGTTTTAGAAAAAACAGTAAATTTTTATGCCAGACTATGTTACATTCATTGACATGTTAGTTCTATTATAATTTAGAAAGCACCACTATAATAACTGCGATGTAATTGAAGGTCTAGGTATAACTTTAAATAGGATGTTATCATTCTGTCCAGAAACTTTTCTAATGTTGCCCTCTTAAGTTAGGGTATTGTAGAATTATTTGGGCTCCATATACGCAAAACTATATTTCACTTTTAGGAAACGTTTCGGTAATACAGACACCTTTATATAAAGATCATGAAAACGTCGACATATGTTTATGAAAATTAATTCAGGCAGTTATTCAGACGCAACCTTATATGATTTTAACTATATTAAGTTTTGTATTATTTTTATTTTATACCGTGAAGAAATGGGAAATAAAATAGAGTGAAGAAAGAAAAAATTATTATAGGGAGATATTTTAGTATGAGAACAGGGGAGTGCGGTAGAATGATAATAGATGGAAAGGTTAAACAAAGGAAATCTATTTACAAATTGTTAAATGGAAAACGAAAAATATTGATAGATGGGCGAAGAAGGAGAATGGACTATAATGAATGTAAATGTACACTATCATAGGAGAAAGAGAAAAGTCAGTCATAAACTATGTTATAGTAAGGAAGAGACAGAGCAGTTGAAGATAAGAGAAGAGAAGGTATAAGACAGTAATCAGATTAACCCCTTCTCGACCATGATGCATTATGGCTTTGTTTTATAAATAGAATTAATGTTACAAATATATCTTTTATTTATTATTCTTATGATATTTCCGAATCTATCAATTCACTAAGAGTAGAAGTGAATTTGCCACATTTGTGCCTGAATGCTCTTCGCGCGCCGGCAGCCTAAAATCTGGTATTGAGAGGGCGCAGCGGAAAATGAGTGTGCGGTTGCGAAGGAGTTAATAAAAAAAAGTAAGTGGTGAAATTAGGAATGTGAAAAAAATTAAAAAGATTTATTTATTTATTTGTATGGTACATTTTCATTATTGTATTGTGATGTAAGTGTTATGTATGGTGCTCCAGAAAATCAGTATAAATCTGTATAGTGTGATGACGAAACTGTGTGCAATTGTGGATGGGTATATAACAGCACAGCCATTGCATGACGACATATAATGGACCAGTTCAGGCGCGAGTCATGACAATGATCAAAAAAATTGCAGGATAAAGTTAAGAGAAACAATGGAAAGGAGAAGTAGTACCTAAACAATGTAAGAAAGCAATAATCTGTCCTATACATAACGGAGGAAATAGGAAGGAGATAAAACACTACAGGAAAAATAATAAAAAAATCTAAGCTACTAGGTAATTTGGTGCCCTTTAAAGGTGTTATAAAAATATAATAAAGATAAACAACAGTTTTGCGCAGAACTCCACATCAGGCTGATACTAACAAAAGTGTAAAAGAGTATCGAAAGTGTACGGCGACACATTTTGTTCGAAAAATAAAATTAATGTTCAACAGACGATTATGTCAGAAAACGCCATCTGGTAACAAAGTAACTAATTTCAATTGCATCATTTATGGCACGATGAGTAGCCTAAGACTTTTTGGCAGTTATTGATCTTTATCGGCGAAAATGTGAAATAATCCCCGAAATGTTTCGACAATTTTCATAAAACGGATTAATAACGCGTTATCCCGCACACGGTATAATTAAATAAGTAATTAGAGTCTAGAGAATACTAGTGAGTAGCACTTTAGTTAAGTTATTAACCGTAGAAATAAAAAAAAAACACATTTTTGTTTATTGACACTGTCCTTAAGTGATCATATAATAATAATAATAATAATAAGGTTGTATTACCAAAAATGTTTAAACAAAAACAAAAAAAGAATAAATTACTTTTGCCAAAATGAGGAACTTAGATTATGTGGTGACTAAATCCGGAATACAGCCCGATCCGGAGAAAATCAAAGCAATATAGTTAATAAGCCTGCACCGTCAACCGTCTTTGGCTTTTCCTCGGAATGGCTTCTTGATACAGGACATTTATAGAAAATTTTGCTCAAGTAGTTCAACAATTGACTACCAGTTGTTAAAAAGGAATTACATGTTCCGATTGAAAATCAACCAGGAGAATGCGTTCCAGGGGCTAAAACAAGTTTTGACCTCCAGCTTCAGCGTTCTGTTCACCCTAAAAACAGATGCTAGTATTACTAGTCTAGGAACAGTGCTTACGTAGGTTTAACAAGGAGAGGAACCAGTGATAGCATACGTAATTAGAGCCCTCCCCCGGCGAAAAAATTTATGCAACTGTAGAGCTCGAGTTCCTCGTGGTAGTATGGGAGATAAATAAATTAAAGGGTTATCGCTTCACCGTCTTCAGCGATCACTACAGAGGTAGTCATGAAGGCGTTCAAGGAAAGACTCCTGTTCCGTTTTGGGGTCCCTGGCACAATTTTGTCCGACAATGGAACTCCGTATGTAAATTAATTATTTCAAGGAACTCTATAGGTCTTTGGGATTGAAAATCGCCTGACTTCTCCGTATTTCCCGCAAAATAACCCAGGGAGTGGACAAATAAAGTGATTGGTACCATGATTATCGTGGGATCGATTAACATAGGTATCAATAACCATAAAACTCCCATATAATTCTGATTGTAAGTAACTATATTGAAAGGGCAACATGTTTCGGCAATATACATATAATTGCCATCTTCAGGCCAATAAAATATATATGTTGATTTAATTCTTAAAGTTAAATGTGATGACTTATCTAAAAACAATGAAATTAGTCGAACGAGTAAAGTGGACGAAATACTTACAGTTAAATGACATAAATAATATCAACAATAAGTTGTAATTTAAGAATGCGGTGAACTTTGATGAAAAACTATACATTAAATTAAATGTCACAAAATTGCTGAGAAACATAAGTGCGAATGCAAGATGGTGTGCGCATTAAATTTAACATAGGGATTAGACCCTGCCAACTGAACTGCCAACTTAAATCTAAGGCGCTAAATTTAAAAATTAAATTAAGAAATATATTAGTTTTGTAGATAGAGTAGATTATTGTTAAAATTTAACATTTCATTTAACACATGGTTATGTTCATTATTTAAATGAGTAATAATTTCGAAGTGTTCCAAAAATCTAGTTTTAAACCTTTCTTGCAAATGTGTAGAATTTTAATATTATCATTTGGGTTAAAAACATGATTATTTGAGTTAATATGGGAAGCAAAAGAGGACTTAAGATTAAACGTAGTGTTATTTTGTATTTCTTTAACGTGTTCTTTAATACGAGAAGAGAATTTCCTACCCGTTTGACCAATGTAAACGGATTGACAACTGCTGCAAATTAATTTATATACTCCGCATTTATCTAGTCTATCAATATGATCTTTTGAGTTAATTAAAGACAAATTAATGTTGTTAATGGAATTAAAGGTAATATTGACGTTTGAATTTGTTAAGAGTTTTTGAATCCTATATGAAGCCGGTCCTATAAAAGGAATGGAAAAGTACGTTTTTGAAGCTGTGGACTGGCTAAGTCTAGTGAGTGACCTAAGATCATGTTTTGTTTTAAATTTATGGAAAAGATTATATATTAATTTAAATGGGTAATTATTAGAATAAGCAATAACGAAAATAGTTGAAAGTTCTTGATTAAAATTTTTAAGTTTAAAGTGACATTGAACAAACGGTGGAAGAAGGAACGAAAAGCTGCTAATTTATGATTTAGAGGGTGAAACGAGTTATAGGGTATCACGTGGTCTGTGGTAGTTGGTTTCCTGTAAATGTTATATAGAAGGCAATTATTTTGTCTAACAATTGTGAGATCCAGAAAATTAATTGAATTATTTGATTCTACTTCCATTGTGAATTTGATGTTGTTATGAAGTGAATTTAGAAAGTTTAGACAATTATTAAGTTCATCTGAAGTACCCATAAAAATGACAAAGATATCGTCTACATATCGTTGGTAAAACAGGAAATGTTTTTGATTAAAGGACTGACATGGATTTTATTTATTTCTAAATCATTTAAAAATATTTCTGCTAATAAAGGAGACAAATTACTTCCCATTGGTAGACCAGTTAATTGACGAAATATTTTCCGTTGAATTTAAAAAATTTTGTTCAGAACAAATGTGTAGGAGTGTGTTAATTAGATTGCAAGCTTCATTAGACATGTCTGACTCATGTAGTCTATTGTTAATTATTTCTGAGCATTCTTTAAAAGGTACACTGGGAAATAAATTTGAGATGTCTAGAGAAATAAGTTGGCAAAGTGGAGAAATTTTGTTATCTAGACACTTAAGATTATCGATAAGTTCTAAAGAATTTTTAATGGAATATTTTGGTTGAAAATTTAAGTGGGCTCGTAGAGTTTTATTAAGCCAATTGGAGATTTTGAGGCTGGAGTATTAACAAATGAAACTACAGGTCTAATGGGAATGCCAGACTTGTGAATTTTGGGGAGACCATAAAGAAGTGGAAATTTGAAATTCATATGCAAGAGAGAGGTATGATAAGTATTAAATTCTGAAATTAATGTGTCTTTACTGTCGTAGCAAAGTTTCCTAATTCTGGTATTGTATGAATTAAGTAAAGAATTGCAATTTTGTTCAAACTTTTAATTCCTTGAAATCCTCGGTATTTAAGAAAGAATCTACTTTATGCACATAATCTACTCTATCCATTATGATAAGACAATTGCCTTTATCTGCTTTGGACACTACTAAATTATTATCTTTGATTCTTTTCTTAATTAGTTTATGGGTTTTCATATTAAAGGTTCCTTGATTCGTTCGAGGTATGAAATTAACTGTTTTAGAATTTGGGTGCAAGAGCTCCTAACAAAATTAATGTTGTCAAAATTGTCTGAATTTCTGTGGAGAACTGTTTCCAATTCAATTTTAAAATTGTTTAAGGTGTCAGAATTGCATATATTGTGATTGAACTTGAGGCCTAAGTCTAAAATCTTTGTTTCTTTTGTATCAAACACGGTATTTTGCTTAAATTAAGAGTGCGTTCATGAAATTTAAAGGGTTGAACCGGTTTTACTGTGTCAAAGAAATCTTTAAAATTCAAAATTTTGTTGAGTTTTGTGTTACAATTAGAATGGTGGTAAGATCGTTTTCGGTTCTAAGTGTATTTAATTTATGTAACAAATTGTGAAATAAACGATCAGCCACATATCTAACCGCTTCCTTAACATGTCTTAAAAACTTATCTAATTCTATATTGTGTAAAACTTTATGAAGATCTAAATGTGTGTAGTAAAGTTGGTTATTAATAATACTTAATTTGTAATACCATATGTACTATGAACATATGGTATTACAAATTAAGTATTATTAATAACCAACTTTACTACACACATTTAGATCTTCATAAAGTTTTACACAATATAGAATTAGATAAGTTTTTAAGACATGTTAAGGAAGCTGGTTAGATATGTGGCTGATCGTTTATTTCACAATTTGTTACATAAATTAAATACACTTAGAACCGAAAAACGATCTTACCACCATTCTAATTGTAACACAAAACTCAACAAAATTTTGAGTTTTAAAGATTTCTTTTGACACAGTAAAACCGGTTCAACCCTTTAAATTTCATGAACGCACTCTTAATTTAAGCAAAAATACCGTGTTTGATACAAAAGAAACAAAGATTTTAGACTTAGGCCTCAAGTTCAATCACAATATATGCAATTCTGACACCTTAAACAATTTTAAAATTGAATTGGAAACAGTTCTCCACAGAAATTCAGACAATTTTGACAACATTAATTTTGTTAGGAGCTCTTGCACCCAAATTCTAAAAACAGTTAATTTCATACCTCGAACGAATCAAGGAACCTTTAATATGAAAACCCATAAACTAATTAAGAAAAGAATCAAAGATAATAATTTAGTAGTGTCCAAAGCAGATAAAGGCAATTGTCTTATCATAATGGATAGAGTAGATTATGTGCATAAAGTAGATTCTTTCTTAAATACCGAGGATTTCAAGGAATTAAAAAGTTTGAACAAAATTGCAATTCTTTACTTAATTCATACAATACCAGAATTAGGAAACTTTGCTACGACAGTAAAGACACATTAATTTCAGAATTTAATACTTATCATACCTCTCTTGCATATGAATTTCAAATTTCCACTCTTTATGGTCTCCCAAAATTCACAAGTCTGGCATTCCCATTAGACCTGTAGTTTCATTTGTTAATACTCCAGCCTCAAAAATCTCCAATTGGCTTAATAAAACTCTACGAGCCCACTTAAATTTTCAACCAAAATATTCCATTAAAAATTCTTTAGAACTTATCGATAATCTTAAGTGTCTAGATAACAAAATTTCTCCACTTTGCCAACTTATTTCTCTAGACATCTCAAATTTATTTCCCAGTGTACCTTTTAAAGAATGCTCAGAAATAATTAACAATAGACTACATGAGTCAGACATGTCTAATGAAGCTTGCAATCTAATTAACACACTCCTACACATTTGTTCTGAACAAAATTTTTTTAAATTCAACGGAAAAATATTTCGTCAATTAACTGGTCTACCAATGGGAAGTAATTTGTCTCCTTTATTAGCAGAAATATTTTTAAATGATTTAGAAATAAATAAAATCCATGTCAGTCCTTTAATCAAAAAACATTTCTGTTTTACCAACGATATGTAGACGATATCTTTGTCATTTTTATGGGTACTTCAGATGAACTTAATAATTGTCTAAACTTTCTAAATTCACTTCATAACAACATCAAATTCACAATGGAAGTAGAATCAAATAATTCAGTAATTTTCTGGATCTCACAATTGTTAGACAAAAATAATTGCCTTCTATATAACATTTACAGGAAACCAACTACCACAGACCACGTGATACCCTATAACTCGTTTCACCCTCTAAATCATAAATTAGCAGCTTTTCGTTCCTTCTTCCACCGTTTGTTCAATGTCACTTTAAACTTAAAAAATTTTAATCAAGAACTTTCAACTATTTTCGTTATTGCTTATTCTAATAATTACCCATTTAAATTAATATATAATCTTTTCCATAAATTTAAAACAAAACATGATCTTAGGTCACTCACTAGACTTAGCCAGTCCACAGCTTCAAAAACGTACTTTTCCATTCCTTTTATAGGACCGGCTTCATATAGGATTCAAAAACTCTTTAACAAATTCAAACGTCAATATTACCTTTAATTCCATTAACAACATTAATTTGTCTTTAATTAACTCAAAAGATCATATTGATAGACTAGATAAATGCGGAGTATATAAATTAATTTGCAGCAGTTGTCAATCCGTTTACATTGGTCAAACGGGTAGGAAATTCTCTTCTCGTATTAAAAAACACGTTAAAGAAATACAAAATAACACTACGTTTAATCTTAAGTCCTCTTTTGCTTCCCATATTAACTCAAATAATCATGTTTTTAACCCAAATGATAATATTAAAATTCTACACATTTGCAAGAAAGGTTTAAAACTAGATTTTTGGAACACTTCGAAATTATTACTCATTTAAATAATGAACATAACCATGTGTTAAATGAAATGTTAAATTTTAACAATAATCTACTCTATCTACAAAACTAATATATTTCTTAATTTAATTTTTAAATTTAGCGCCTTAGATTTAAGTTGGCAGTTCAGTTGGCAGGGTCTAATTCTTATGTTAAATTTAATGCGCACACCATCTTGCATTCGCACTTATGTTTCTCAGCAATTTTGTGACATTTAATTTAATGTATAGTTTTTCATCAAAGTTCACCGCATTCTTAAATTACAACTTATTGTTGATATTATTTATGTCATTTAACTGTAAGTATTTCGTCCACTTTACTCGTTCGACTAATTTCATTGTTTTTAGATAAGTCATCACATTTAACTTTAAGAATTAAATCAACATATATATTTTATTGGCCTGAAGATGGCAATTATATGTATATTGCCGAAACATGTTGCCCTTTCAATATAGTTACTTACAATCAGAATTATATGGGAGTTTTATGGTTATTGATACCTATGTTAATCGATCCCACGATATTCACTAATATCCCATTAGAAGTTATGGACCACCAAATCACGAATATATGGTACCATGATGGTACAAAATTGCCGCAAAGATTAAAAATCGTGGGATGTAATTCTCTCCGAAATTATGTACGCAATAAACTCCGTGAAACACAGTTCGACAGGCTTTAGTCTAGCGATGTTCAATTTTGGACGCAAACTCTAAACCCCGGGAGCAATCCATACTCTAATTAACCGACCTAAAGAACAGAAAAGAACATGCATTGCAATCCGACACCTAACGGTACTACTACAATCTCCGTAGAAAACCGTATAAACCAAAGGTAGGTGAGCTGGTTTTTAAAAGAAACCATTTCGATGTCACCAAGGGTTTCTCCACAAAGTTAGCCCAGAAATACTCCGACCCTTACCGCATCAAAGAAGTAATTTCTCCAACAATTGTGGTGTTAGAAAACTCGAACAAACGAAAACCGTAGCGAGAGTCCATGTGCAAGAGCTAAAGACCTCTGCTGGAGCCGAAGCTCTTTCCGGTATTATCCCACTAACCTGCCCCAGGAATTCAATCTTTGCCACAAGGGGAAGGTATGTAACAAACGTCAGAAGATGGCGTTGACGAGTATAAATAAAGGTAAATTTGTGTGACGTCAACTTCCCTAGTGTAACAATTGTCCTACTATTTCCCGCTACAATTTTGATAAACGACGCTATACATTTGTTGTTCCCGGGCCAAAAAGGCACTTACTTACTTTCTTGTTCTGAGTTTCGTTCTCAGTATCTTTTCTCCGTATCTTGCATTCCTCTTTCCAATCCTGTTTATTTTCCCTGTTACGTGGTAACCTGAAGCAAGTAATTGAATTTGTTTACTCCAAGACAATTCTATTGGACAGATTCTTCTCTTTTCTAAATCGCAAAGCTGTCAAGTAACTAAATTTGTTTTGCAGGCTTTGGCTTTACTTGTTTTATTATACTCCCTTTCTCGGTATAAGATCTCAGCTGAACGTATCCGAAGAGTCTGCAACACCGTAGTATTTATCTTCTCACTTAAGCTTTCCTCCCGTTCAATCACAGAACCCTGATATCTCTTCTACATGATTAATTATTTTATTCCAGCAATAATCGACTACTCACCAGGTGTCCGAATACGAACTTATCGTTCGTCGTAGAAGAGCTATACGTTTATTGTAAACGTCCGAAGGGAAGGTATTCCTATATAAAAGGGGCTGAAGAAGTATTCACAGTACATTGCCCTATATATCGAAGGGGCTTAAGAAGTATTCATATAATTTGCCCTTACACCGAAAGATCCGACCAAATTTTTCAAATTCCGTTCTATTTATTGAACGTCTTAATTGTATAAAAACCATCGCACTCAAATCAATTTAAAATAAAGCAATTGCTGGAGCAATTAAAAATCATTCACTAATGTTTGATCCACAGGTATTTCAAAGTCAAGTGTGCTGTGTTCATTGAACGACCAGTCGCCAGACTCTGAAGAGTAACCACGGATACCAGCCGATCCATATATAGGGTGATCGAGAATTTAAGTTTAAGTTTTGTATAAAAATTATTGTTTATTTTTTAAAGTTTTAATCCTGAATTTGTAAGTATGTACTGTTTGAACCCTGGACAATTTTCTTCTCCATCTGAAGCTAACCGAAGTGAAAAATATAAATTCTGTGTTGAACTTAGAACTACTCAATATATTTCATTTTAAAAGTAATTCGGGTCTTCACTTTGAAAAATGTATGGGTCAATAATCTCTTAGCGTACAAAGAGAAGAATCAATCTAACAAATGATGATGATCGACAAAGTTGCTTAAACTTAAACCCTTCACCATTTTGAGTGAAACCAAACTATTTTAAGTTACAGTCCCTTGTAATTGTAAATTTTCCAATCCAAAATGAACTAGTATATTACTTTTTTTATGACGTTTGTTGGGATTCTACAATTCAGAACAATATGGTAATGTTGATACTATTTGCTAGAATAATCTTTCCGCAAATGGTTTGTACAATGTTTTTGTAACGAGAAATAAACGATTAATTAACAGAAGCAATCATTTTGTATTAAAATCAAAATTTAATAAAAATTACCTTTGATTGATGAAATTTTAGAGTGCTATGAGAATTGACGTTTCCTCTCTGAAGTAAAAAATGGTACATATTTTTTGTCAACAGTACTTGATTTTGAAATTATCTCTCATGTTTTTATTATTGAAAAGTGCAGAAATTAAAGTCTTTAATAAATAAAAATCAAAATTGCGTTACGGTATTATTATATGACTGTTTCAAAGACCAGTGTTTTTCGTAGTTTTCCGAGCACTAGTGCGCGAACAAAAGTTTCCTGATTGGCTATAGTGTTACGTTAACGTCATTTTTGAAGCGGTAAGTACAAAATAGTTATTTACATTAGAGCTTTGTTTAAGGAACGAGCTTGAAAGGCGAGTTCCTCATTAGGTAGAGCGCCGTAAAATCATTTTACACACGAAATTTGTAAAATATTTTTTGGCCGACGATCAACACCAAAAAGTAAAAAAAAGAACAAAATTATTTCTACTGATTTCAAGTAGACTTGGCTGTTTAACCATTTTGACATACACCACCTAATATGTGTCAGTTTAACTGACGTATAGATGGCGCCATTAATATCATCATCAATAAAAAAATTAAATGCCCCCTTATTCTGTACATAATGGTGTAAAGTGAATTTTTTAAAATCAATTTATTGGATTTTATACTTAGTTTATTTTAAAACCTTTCCAAATAGCAAATAAATCAGCCACTACTTTACCGCATAGTAGCCGTACTGTGTGTAAAAATCAAGTTTCAACACAAGTATGAACAACTGAAAAATGTGCTTTGCAGTTCAGGAGACCAAAAACTCTTTTACATAGCGCCCAAAACGATTTTGAATTTATATGTTAAAAAGATTTTCACAAAAAAATGTGTCCTAAACTTACAACTCTCATCACAACACCCATTTAATCTGGCACTGACTTAGAAGAAGCACCCACATTATTGTGCGAAACGTCGCCTCCACCAATAACAAGTGTGCTGGTTCTTTTACATTCACCTTCCTTAAAGGGATCCAGTTGTCCTGAATACGGTCCTGTAAATATTTTTTTAGATTTTGAATTTAGTTTGTTACTAATTTTGCCATATGCTGTTAGCTTTACTGTTACCTAAGATACTCGTGTCAGGACAATTGAAGAGATTTTCACAATCTAAAATTATTACAACATAATAATGCGGCCTAGAGCGTTATATGGTTAAGAAGAAAATTGCAGACATTCTTTTAAGTATTCGTGTGGCTTATTTACAATTATTATGGTTTTCTGTGGAACTTCATAGAAAGTAGATTTGGGCGTTCCACCGTACGTTAAAAGAACTGGTTTGTCTAAAATTATTATAGTTCCTGAGGAACTTAATATGGAGTAGTCGCATTGTTATGGCAGAGCATTATAATGTCAAGCCAAGGACAAAACTACAGCTGAGTTTGCCAGCATGCAAACAATTAAAATTGTTTAAGTTGTGTATTGTTGAATGAGTAAAATTGTGACACGATAGCTTAGAGGAGTACCATAATGCAAAACAAATTCATCAAGTCAAGAACTGGCCTAACAGGTATCCTTAACGCCCTTTCATCCTTAAAGTTTACTTTTAACCTTTTACCAAATGGGCTTGAGTGCTCTTTTTGACGCAAGAATTATGCGGCCCAAGTGTTTCAATAAACGCCATAATTGAAGACAATATTTTACCACCACTGAGTAGAGATATATATCTCGATGGATGCCACAACCATAATATTAGATGAATCTTCTTTGCAATTACCCAGTACACTTCGTTTTTAAAGTGCTGAAAAAATTCCGTTGATTATGTTAGTTGGTATTGATTTGAGAACTTTTTACATTCAAAAGAACCACCAAGTTATAAATGAAGATAAACACCTAGTTAAAAGATGCTTAAATGTGTATAAAGGAATGGAACACTAAACTTCAGCGCTTGCTGATGATGATAGCTTAGCTATTGAAACACGTGTCAGTAAAGTTTGTTTGTGTTATACTTCTGTCAATGATAATAAAACGCCATCATCCATAACAAAATAAATTAATAAACAATTGATTTTCACTGACGTTTACTGAAATCTTAATGTTATCATTTTGTGAGTGTTCTATAATATTGTATTCGGTACAGTGGTCCAGCACGAATTATAGATTCTATATTTTGGATCTTAGAAAATATAAGAGAATTTTGAAATGTTTGAAAAGTACTATAGTTCCACGGGGTTGTGCAAAATTTACTTTCAAACGTCAGCATATATTACTAAACTAATTATTGATGTTCTCTTAATTAAAAGTTTGTGTAAAATAAGAAATTACACAATATTTAAAGCTACAGATTTCGTATTACCAATAAATAAGAAATGTAAAAGTTATGATATATGGTGGTTTGTAATGTATTCAAAGAAAATGTACCAAGATCAATATTGAAAATTCTCTAATGTATTCAAATGTTTTGATGTTATAAACGGAAAAAATAATTAAAAACATTAAATTTAAGTGGGGCATCAGAAAATGTCAAACTCGTAACATCCACGGATGGCGTTAGTATCGCATTATAGTTCCTAAATTAATAAATTTTTATAAAAAAGTCTAGATATTCACCAGTATCGGTAATTTTGTAAATTCTCCAACAGAAGGTGCTGTCTTCAATAAGGTGTTTTACACATTTCCATGAGGCGGTGTTGCAAGTTATACATGCGGATATGCGAAATACAATTCAGCTATTAGTTACATACTTATTATCAACCCCCGAATAAATCTTGAAAATGGGAAATAAACATGAGCACTCAAACTTGTATTTTGTGTTTATCTTCTATTATTTATAAGTCGAAATTATACAATTGTGGCAAGGCTGCACATTAACTATCGCATCGGTATTAGTTACACATTTGTTGCGCCATCTTTGCCAATACTGCTGAACTTCAATTAATAAATGTTAACAGAAAAGTTTATTCTTAATACAAACGAAACATTTGACAGAAGTCATATTCAAGGATTCGAAACATTGAAACTTACCACGGGTTATCTTATGTTTTAGTGGTTATCCGTAATGATAAATTTTGAATTGTTATTGGTTTTCAATTGTTGATAAATCAGTAATTATATACATTTGATGAATCAACAAATAGGATTACTTTTTTGAAACCTTCTACTTCAATTACTGTTTACCGTTTTGACTGTAACTAAGCTTGTTTTGAAAATTAATAGATTTTAGTAGGTGCATGTTTCTCACAAACTATTTAAATGCGCCTCTTAATAATTGTCTAGGCGTATAAACTGTACTACAAACTACTTTTTTAATGTTTTATAAAAAAATAATTTTGTTACTTAAATTGATAATTAGAATACCACTTAAATTAATAGTTAAAAAGTAAATAATAAAAATTCCGAAGATGTAGTTTTTTTTTTTTTTTTTTTTTTTTTTTTTTTTTAAAAATATTTAAGAATTTTATTAATTTAAAAATTTTAAAGAATATTTAACATTCTACTTTCTGTTTACAACGAAAAGGTGTTACCGAAATTATCACACATTGCATTTCTTTATAATTAATTATATTGCATGCCTTGACTAAAGCCTTAAAATTTGTTCCAGTTACTTTCATTCGATAGGAATAATAACGACGTCATCTTCAGATGATGAACGATTTTTCTACACGATATGAACGTTAATACATGATTTTAATTATTTTTTTCTAACTATTTACGTGCTTATTTTAATTTTTACCTTGTAGTTTGATTGGTGGTATAAATTATAGAAAAGTAGAAAGAGAAAATGGAACAATATAATTTTTCCAAAAATATTTTGCTGCCTCATTCTAAATTAATTTATTACACTAGTTTATTGCAACATTTGACTGTAGAAACGATAAACACGAAGCTTCTAATAAATTAACCTCAATGTAAATTGTGTAATTATATTTTCGTTTAAGGTATGTTTTACTACTATACTACATCGATGATGGTACTTAAGCAACATACTGAATATGTAAGACAATGTTCAATTTAAGTGTTTAAATGAAGAAATTAAATTTAATTTAGTGTTGCATACAATGTATCCTTTGCTATGAATAAATTATGACTAAACTATTTAGTGCCATTTTTTAAAGAAGAACCAAAATTATTTAAGTTTAAAATCAAGCGTCTTAAATATTAGTACTTTGTAATGCAGAAATATGTTAATAATATAGGTAAGTAGTGTTTTTGTTAATCTAATAAGAACTGCTATTTAAACAATAACTGAGACTAAAAATTTAGCTACGATTATTTCCTTCATTAATTAAAACACCAATGACAGAGCGTCGTTCTGATTACATCAATATGATTTGTACAAAATAAACAAATTTCTCAGGGATTTATTTTTCAGTATATCCGGGGTTAAACATCATTTTGTTTATTCAGAAAATAACTAGTCATGAAATATAACATGCATAAGCTTGAAAAAAATTTAATCGGTTAAATTTCATGTACTCGTTATATAAATGCTGATAATAAAATCTTGATAATTGAAAAACAAATACAATCGTTTTCTTTTAAAAATTCCATATTGTTAGAAGTGTTTAGCAAAAGAAAAAACCCGAATAAAAATATGATTTTATTTTGCGAAAGTCTTTTACAAAGGAACAATAAAGTTTAAAGTGGAGAAATGTCTGAGACAAACAATTACTTTCAAACGTAAACGTTCTATGACTTCAATAACGGCAAACGTCGAAAGTTTAATATTGTATGAAGTCGAGTTATTACTTTTGATAAGAATACGGACAAAATCTCTTGATAAAAATTGTTTGTTTTTTTTAAGTACCTATTAATTTTTTAATTTTTAATTTGCCAGTCGAATTTTATATTAAACAACGTAACACTACAATAGTTTAAAGAGTTTTTAACGCTTTATTTTGTTAATTCTTATTAAGTACTCATATTTGACAATACATTTAAAAGTTGTATAAACCTGAATTAGTATTCAAGCTTTCTAAAACAATCTAGACACACGTCAGTCATGTTTGGAAAAAAGCGACCCATCGGCAGTGTGCATATTTACACGAACCATTTCGAAAATTTTCTGAATAAACCTGTTCGTAGTTCTCGGGTTATTAAAGATTGAAAAAATTAGCATTCAAAATATGAAATCGGTTTTTTTCTGGACCACAAAACTATTAAATGAACGATAACAACACATCTAGTAATTTAGAAAACTAAATGTGCCTTTTAATGTAAAAATGTTTAATACGTTTTTAATGCTGAAATATATTGTAGAAAAAAAATAATTCATTATTCGAGATTTGAACTCACGTCTCCTGGGCGATAGCCAAACTTCGTAGCACAAAATCAAGCAGACCTATATCAAATAGGCTAGACTAGACGCTGAAAATTCCATTGAATTCCCTACGTTATTAGATCATGCATCTTTAATACAAGACTGTTTTATGCCATATTTTTATTGAATTGATATTAAAATACAATCTCCTTAAAGTGAAAAAACTTTGTCAAAAGTAAAGATGTTCTAGCAATAACATAACTTAAAAGAAAGATCCAGTTTTGGAGTTGTCTGATTCGTCAATGAATTTCATTTGAATAATTTTTTAAAATTTTTATTAAAGTTAAAAGTGCTTTATTGAGTGTTAAACTTGTCAAGTTAGCTATTCAAAATCAATTAACTTACCAAATTTTCCTTTAAATCAATTGAAAACGTTGTACATTCTTATTGTAAGTTCTTGTTCGAATTAGTAACGAGTTTCAAATAAAACACTGGGCTAAGCAGGATATACAATTAAAGCGATTTAATTATTTTAGAGTGTAAACAAAAATACAGCAAAATAACGCATGGTGGCGTCGAATATGATATAAATATAACCTAAAAATTGACAAAAATAAATGTTTTCTTAGATGCCTTAAATTCTAACCTAAACTTTACATAAACTGATTCCTTTCTCAAAAAAAAATTACCAAATGTCAAAGAAAATTCAAAGGCCTACATAGTTCAGTATTTTATTTGAACACTCGTTATATTTTAACACTTGTTAACATTTTATACTACAGTGTCCATTATAACTCTAATAACTGCAAACGTTTACAGTGCTGCATTCAATACTTATAAAATTATTTATTTTGAGTTAGCAATACCAATTTCACTAAATATACAACGTGTCCAAGATAAAGATTTCCACTATGGGGATATCGGGAACGGAAGAGATTGAAGGACGATTAAATGGAACAAAGATATAAAAAAACAACAAATTTTCATTGCTACTTTTCTAGCTCTACCTTAATGGTTTTATCCAATTTTGATACAACGTTTTGTTTTTTAGTAACCATCATCAACTTAATTTTTTTAAATACACAAAAAATTATTTTTGCTGTATTTAAATTCAGAGATTTATCACAATTTACATATTTGATATGTTTCAGATGAAAAAATTTGGAAGACTTACCGTTAAAATTAATAATAGAAACATTATATTATTGTTTTATAATTTTCTAATGCCTATTGTAAATAAAATAATACATAAGCGTACGATGTTAAAGGTTGTTGGTTTATGCAGGACGGTGCAGCAGCACATAATTGCAGAGTGTTTCGAAAAATCTATCTATAATTTTATAATAATTTTTTTGCCCTCCCTACCTTTGAAACAATCACGTAAAGCAGGCACCGAAACCTTGTTATCCCGAACAAAACGTTTCAAAAACGATAAACAAACACTCTATTTAAGAAACTTTTCACAGACAATTTGTTGATTTACTTACAAATCTAGAATACAATTTAGGCACATTTGATTTGTTGTAAATGTTGTAAAACAATTGAAATCAGCAAATAAAAGTTTGACAATTAAGAGCAAAAACGTAAAACGTAATCGGGGATTCGTGCTAATGTTATCGCTGTGCGCTGACGCAATATATATATATATATATATATATACAATATACAATCCGAACTCATTCCCGAAAGAATCTATTTCTGCACATGTTACGTAAATAACTATTACAATTATTTAATTTTTCTAGCATTAGTTTTAAGTATAGATTTTCGATGTTTTACAATTGAGTATAAATTTTCTTATCGGAAACATATCAAAAACCTAAAGTGTGATATATCGTTGAATTCAGAGTGAAGGAGAAAACTTAAATACGGTAAAAATAAGTTTTTTGTCTATTTAAAAAAAAAATAAGTTGATTATGATTGCTAAAAAAGGAAGTTGTATCAAAATTTGGACGACTCTATTAAATAGAGATAGATAGATAGAAAAGTGGCAATGAAAATGTGCTGTTTTTATACCTCTTCAAATAACTAACTATAATAATAAAATTTCAATTATTTTTAATTATTCCAACAACTAACAGAGATATTCTAGTTCTCAAAGACCATAAATACGGTCTTCAATCTTTTTTGATATACTTATAGTGGAAATCCTGATCTTGAACTTGTGACAACGTATGATCCTAGTAATTTAAAAATATTTAATTACATAAATAATGAAAATCAACAAAAAATTAAATTGAAAGCCAATAAGTTATTGTTATTTTATAATTCTAATTTTTTTTATTTTGTTATTGTAACTGTTGATTAATGTGTATGTGCAACCGAATTCTTTTAAAAGGAATGGAACACTAAACTGCAGCGTCTATATAACAAACTGAAAAACACTAAAAAACTGCACCAAAAAACTTAACTTAGACACGTGTTTTAATAGCTAAGCTATCATCATCGGCGAACCGAATTCTTTTGTTTAATGTAAAGAACAAAATAAACATCTAATCTAACAAAAAATATTGAAACGCTAATGTAGAGAAAGATACTGTAAATAATATTATCGAGCTGTATCAACTGGTTTGTTTCAGAATCATAACAATTTGGAAAATCAAATTTTGTAACTTTGAAGAAAAAATAATACTATTATCTGAAATAGACGGTTCTATTTGTGTTTTGTTCAAATTGCACTGCCTCGGTTAACGCCTGGACGGCAAGCTTTCAATTTTGACAGAGAATAATAGTCTTCTACTTCTATTAATGTAATATACCCACATTTTCTATAAACGCCAGTGAACCTAGACTTTACCTACTATTTTTGACGCAAAGGTTTCACTTTTTTTACTCAACCGGTTGCTCTTTTCTGTGAGCGGTTGAAAAGTAAGTTACTACGCGTCTGAAGAAGTACTGATTAGTCATAAGAGGTATACATTTTATTCCTAATAAAACAATATACTATTTTGTTCAAACTTAGTTTTTTACCTACAATTTTTTGAAGCTAATACAATTTCTTTTATTGTACTGAGTCGGTTACTATTGATAGCGGAACTAATAGTTCCTCGTATATTAGTATTGCAAAGTAAGTAATAAATGATTAAACTATTAAAATAATTAATATTAATTAGAGCAAAGTTATGTTGGTAACACATTTATTAGTTAATATCAACCTGTCACTTTTCAAAATTTTTTGCTGAACCGTAGTACGGTGTAAAATTTAAAGTATTGCACTATATTATCATGCATATGTTACCATCAGGACTCTAACCAGCAGAAATGCAATAATCTGCTCCAGTATTTTTAAACATTGCACTACAGCTGCATCATTCCCATGGTACTTCTGAACCATCCTAGTTATTTACCTATATTTGAACTATATTCAGCTTTTTGTGAGTAACAAAGCGGTAAGTATAGTAAAATGTAAAATTATTTGTTTGAACAAGCGCTTTGCCTCGAATTGTCGTGTTTCTTCTTCTCCACTTTGTCAAAATTATGGATAAACTTTTGGAATATAAATAGAATAGTTAAATAAAGAGCAAACAAACAATAGTGCACAGTGCACTCATTACCGAGTTCTTTGTTAGAACACGCGGTACTGCAGCATGCAGTTGGCAATCTTGTGCGAAATGGGAATACTGATAAAAAATGTATTATCAACAGTTAATGTAGCCTGAGTTAATCTTGTGAGTCGCCGTCTTGATATGCTGCACCGTTGTAAGGTTTAATAAATCTGCCGTTTTGCCATATCTTATTATAATGATTCAACGACCTGATGAGTTATATCATACTTCTCTTTTGACTGTGATTACGGGGGTGGTTTGCAGTATAATAGTGCTCAAAAATTAAAATTAGGCTCATAATTTAGTTAATACTCCTGCACAATAATTTTTCTATACTACCGACTACCGATTTTAGGACACTTCTATCTTGACTGCGACTGTGAAATGCAGGGATGACTTGCAAAGGAGTACTCAGAACTGCAATATTCTTATTGCTCATAAAACTGAGAACACAAGTTTTGAGCCCCCCACTCAAAAGCAGATATTTCTGCTCAACGGATTCAGATAAAAAATCGGAAGTATATTATTACAAAAGCTCATAAATTGCTCGTAATAGACCTTTTTAACGAAAAGAGATAGAACGCAGGGACACTGACCATATTGAGCGTTTTTATATCTAACGATAACAAGACCAACACGACAACGACATGGTATAAATAGACCAATAAACACATTGAAATGAATGAATTATGTGCACACTCAGTTATATTATCGCTATCGTGTCCTGGTTTTGAACGACTGTCGTTGGGAGATAGTCAATCCAGTCGTGTTGTCGATGGTTTTTCGAGCACGAGCTAGAAGAGGATGTCTTTCTTTGAAAAGATGTATTTGCCGTGCTAAGCAAAAAAGCCGTAATTACATTTTTTTGTTAAACAATTTGGACTGTCTGTTGATTCCTAGTTTGTGTTGGTGTCATAAAAGCTTATCGTTAGAAAGAACATGAGTTAATCAAGATTTGTATTGATGTTTTTCATTAGTCATTTTAGAGTGGCCTAAAATATTTGTCTTTGAATGCTTACACCTGAAAATGAGATACGGCTTTTTGGCTTAGCACGGCAGTATTATTGATATTGGATTTTTAATTTGAACGATGTTGGTGGGGGCCAGGCACGTAGAGTAAAGTTTATATCTGAGACACAGTCCGCGATCACACTGAACCTGCTACGATGAAGTTGCAAGTCGCTACTAACTTTAATGCAACAGTGCATTATTATTCAGCGCGGCGTACTGTACATGAGGCGCATGAGGTGCACGCTTCAGGGGTCGGCTGTACGGCTCTGGGCACTCAATCGTCGGCTGCCACAGTCGATTCGTATCTTTATACCATGTCAATGTTGTAACATGTCAGTAACCCGCGTGATCGTGTTATATCAAAGTAAAAATTAAAGTATAAGGTGCGTTTGAAAAGTTCGGTGAACTGTCTCAGAAAATAACGGAAACATGGGTTGCAACAAAATACTTTTACTGGCCTTTAAAGTAATCACCAATTTACAATACGCTTCTTGTGGAATACCTCCAAACAACGTGGTCACGCGTTCTTTGATACCTGCAGCGTCTGTAAAGCGCAAGTTTTTCAGGGATAATTTATTTTAGGTCTAGAAAAATGAATTATCAACATGCTTCTCATTCTGAGAAACGATAAAAACGGAAAATTCTAGAAGAAGCAAAGAAACAATTGCCAAAAATAACAAACTTTTTTATAGCAAAGAATAATGAAGTAAATGATGAAAGTACGTCTGAAAAAGCCGAAAACTAAAGATGATCAACAAACATTTATTGTTAGAAATTGCGGATCTTGGTTGTTCTTTTGTATGTGCATTGTGTAGATGAATTTATCGATATATTGTAAGAAAAGAAATGCCAAGCTAGTCAACAACAAGTTAGATAAGAACCTCAACATGAAGAAATAATAAATAGTAATCAAATTACAAAACATCTCAAAGTGTCTGAATAGTCTGCTGAAATTATTAGAACTGATAAGTGTATAGAAAGTCTAATGGAGAATAAACCAAAAAGCGATATTATCGAATATGCAGGTAAAATATACAAAGATGGCAATCCTACTTACTATAGATGTTTAAAAGAATTTGATTTTTATTGTTTTAAATAAAATGGAGAAAAAATAAATAGAAAATGGCTGATATATGATTCGGATAGCTAATCAGTGTACTACTAGTACCTGTAAGTTATTTTCGAAGGAAATTACATCTTTAAGGAATTCCGGCTATAGTGATTGGAAAAACTTCAAGAAAATCTTTAAAAATCAATGAAAAAACTAAATTTCATTTAGGCGATATGGTAACATTAGATATAAGATTATTTCTAGTCAGAACAGTAGATACAAAATTAAGAAACCAAATTTAGGAAGGAGAACAGTACTGAGAAAAAGTTCTAGAAAGTATAGGTCTCCGTGTAGGTACTTGCCACAGTCAGATTATTTTCCTGTCAGGGTCTAGCTTTTCGGAAATCTGATGAAAATCTTGAAAGTCCTTATAGAAGCAATTATAAAGGCTGCATGACTGTATCTTGCCGAATTCGATAATTTCTTCGTAGAACATCTACGCCGCTATAGAAATAAAATAAAATGTTCTACAAGTTATTTTTTCCCATTATACATACATGGTAATAAACTTCTGACATAGGAGGATAACTTACTTAATAAACATAATAAAAAATTTGCCAAAAGTACAGTTATTGAGTGCACATTTTCAAAATATTTTTTGATTACACAGGGTGTTCTAAAGTATAAACTTACATTTTTTTAAATGGTTCGATAATATTTCATTCAAATATGGTATGCTCCATTTAAACAATTGTAAGTTTATTCCACCAAGTCTCTTTGGAACACCCTGTATAATCAAAAATATTTTTAAAATGTGCACTCAGTAACTGTCCTAAATGTTCAAATTTTGAAAGTTATAAATTTTTTATTAACTAAGTCATCCTCCTATGTCAGATGTTTGCGGAACCCTGTATGATGAATTTATTCAATTGATGAAGGATAAACTAATTGACGCTTTTACGGCTGAAATTAAAGTTGCAAATCATTTTTCACTGATAGTTGATTCCACTCCGGATATAAGCAATTGTGATCAATTAACTTAAGGTATGTACATGAAGGGCAAGTAGTAAAAGATTTATGGGATTTTTTAAAATTGAAAACATACTTCGAATACCTACAAGAGATTGTTTTAAATAATCTTAAACAATTGGTAAGACTATGGAAAGTACGGCATTAAAATTGGAGTTCAATTTTTTGAATTGATTGTTACCTTTGTTGATGAGTTTTGAGAAAAATTTGATGGGACATAAAACTAAGTAAATGAATGGAAATGTATACAATATAAAGACAAGAAAAGAGAATAAAAAAAGAAAATTGTTTAAAGACAAACCCAGAGAAAATGAAATTGAATTGAGTGGGCATCATTTCAAGGTAAATGAGTTTTACGTTATTTGTGACAATTTAGCACACGAATTAAAAAGACGATTGGAACCATACTTAGAAGTTGAGTCCAGTTTTAAATATTATCGTTTGTAACGAATGCCAATAACACCGATTCAAAAACTGTTTACCAAAAATTAGATCAAGCGCAAAGTGTTAGATCAATATTTCTCATTAGTTTACTATAAAATTTAACAATCTCTTTATCCAATGCCTCTGCAGAGTGATCGTATTCTACATTAAAACGGATAAAAAATTACCCGACTATGGAACAAACCAGACTGGACTTTGATGCTTTTATAAAAAATTTTGCTTTAAAGAAAGTAAGAAAAAAATATATTTGTTAGTATTTTCATTAAATAGAACTATATATTTATTATTTTTTCTTTTAATTTGATTATGAGTTATTGAGTTTATTTTAATAAATACCTTGTAGTTATTTACATGAATAGCACCATTATATAAAACTATTCAAGCACGGAAAGTGAATGACATCGTCCGAAGGAAAATTTCGGCACGAGGCAATGGCCGAGTGCCGAAATTCACGAGCACAGATAGACACTTTCCGTGCGAGTTGTGTACACTATTTTCCCACGACCATAACTTTAATAAAGCGAAAGACTTAATTTAGAGTAAAAATTACATTGTTGATAAAATTAATTGTTATAGTATATTGCTTAGCGACCATGTTATAACGTGTCATTCTATAACAAACTAGTGAGTTTTATACAAAATATCGTAACATGTAAACCTTAATTTTTAAGATGGCTGATATCGTCAACTTTCTAGATTACTAGATAACTGTCACTTTCGTATATGGTCGTGGGAAAAATGTATTCATTTTATTTTAACAAATGTTTCGTGAATAAAAAATACATTTCAAAACGTTTATTTTTTGGTAATTTGTATTTTTTTAAGAAGCAAAGGGGCCCCAAAATTGTTTATATTATTAGCGCTTTAGACCCAAAAGTTTCTTAATCCGGCGCTGGCTGAAGATAGTCTACTAAAAAAATTGAAAGCTGCAAATATATTTCATTCAATGCAAGTCAGCAACTACCGGACGTGTCCCTTACAAAATTGCCGGGATTATAGGAGTCCGAAAGTTCTTGACTCTAACAAATTGGAGCAATAATAGTTGTTATTGATTCTAGAAGCGATCCTTGTAAGTTTGTAACGTGCAGGGGGCTAGAAAACATCCAAAGTGACTCAATTTACAGCAAAAGGAATTAATCAAAAAATGATATTTTATTTTTGGTTATGTATTTTACTTTTATTTTTAACATTGTTTGTCATGATATTTCAATCACATAATGATTTGATTACATTTGATATATTTTCACTTACACAATTCCCCAACTACGTCCACATCTATATCAGAAAATCCACTACATTATCTGTAAAGTTTACTGTTAGTTATTGTCATATCTTCAAATATAAGTAATACATGCATAATATTAAGAATCCTCTCTACCATTTTTGCTAAAATCGTTACATCGAATCGCTAAGAACTATACTATTTTTTTATAGAAAGAATGTTAAAACAAGGTCACGGACACGTTTGAAAAACTAGTTTCAGGGTTTACAGTTCTGTAGTGCTGCTTTACAGGGAAAAATTACATGTTTTCGAAGCGACAAAATAACACCCTTATATACAATTGAAATATTCTAAAATATTATTTTTACATTCTACAATGTTCTTTCCAACTCAGTACGGACGCTTTTTTTAAATTCAAGATCAATTAATAAATTGGGAAGAATTTCAATATTTCACGACAAAAGCTGCAAAAACAGTCTTATTTTCAAAACATAATTATAACAAATTAAAATATTTTAGAGAAAAAAGGCTCCGACATAAGTTAAGTAAAAAATCCATTTTTATGATAGTGAAATTGAAAATTATTTATTTTAAAATTAAAATTTTTAGAGTTTACAAAAATATAAAAAAAATTTAAAGGGAAAAGAAAGTTAAAAGAATTTTTATATAAAATCCTACATAAATTACGTAAAAAATCCATGTTTATGATAGTGAAATGAAAATTATTTTTATAAAAAATTTAAATTTTAAAGGTTGTACGAAAAAAAAAAAATTAAAAAAAAAAAAAAAAAAGAAAAAAAAAAATAAAAAAAAAATAAAAATACTGAATGATCGTTACGAAGCTACAAAGTGCGTTTATTTCATCAAAAAAATTAAAATTTTATTTTAAAAATAGTAGGTACATCAAATTGTTTGTCAAATTATTGTTAAAGCATCTTAAATCATCTTAAATCAAGTATTTGTATTATTGTTATTTTGTTTGTTGCCCCAAAAATATTGTTATTTTTATTTTTTCGGTTGCTCCAAAAATATTTATAGTTTTAGTTTTTCAATTTAGTTTCAATAAAGATTTATTGCGTATTAATAGTACTTAAAGTACGAGATTAATGTAAATGTGTATAAATATTTGGTTTGATAACTAGCATTAAATAGACCGCCTAAACAATTTGGACGATACGTTTAACTATGATAAATTAGGGAACTTGTTTTGATTACCTGTTTGATAATGTTTTTAATCATTGTAATGCGGCCGCAAGCAATTGCAAATGATTATGTCGAATGTTTAGCTTCATTAATTTCATAAAATCAAATTCTAATATATAAAAAAAGTGTACAGTAAAACGATTAATTACATAAAATCCTAGTAATTAATTAATACTACTAATTTTTTTTTTTAATTTTAAATCGGAATGATGTATGTTTTGGCTGATTTACTATAATTAGTTAGAAAGTATTATAAATACACTTAAATTTTGTTATTTTTTCCATTGGAGAATGCGAAGAATAGAAATTTACAGTAATTTAAAAATGTAGGAGTAATAAATTTTGTTTTTTGCATAAATTTGTTAATTATCCGTGACCTTAATGGTAACCATTAACTAATAGCATTACTAAAGAGTTAACCGTAAAATAATTAAATTATATTTAGCTGAATACAACAATATCGTTATAATTATAATAAATCAGAAATCTGTAAAAAAGTATGTACTGAGAGTTTATTAAAATACCTATCAGTAAATAATGCAGACATTACAGAAATAATATAAAAGCAGAAATTAATAGTAATCATTATTTTTTAATCAATAAATGCTGTAACACTTTATTTATATTACAATATGGGTAAGTGAACTTTTTTGGGAAAGTTCGTGAAATGCTGAAGGTAAAAAATGAAACAAGCATTGTATATTGTATTTTTTTTACTACGTGGAACCAAAATTACACAATAAAAATGTATGTCTTTTAACGAGAGTTCATTGGATTTCAGAAACTATAATCTTAACAACAATGTCACAAATTAAAATTTCTTTGTCTCTGAAGTAATCTGCTCTTCTCGTAACAACTAGATACGTATTTTCAATTACAGTGCGTTGCCAAAACAATAAACTTGTTTAAGAGATGTAAAGTGAAAATTAAACAATTATGATCTCGAAAGCGGTAAACCGATTATAGGTATATTTTATGTTATTTACTCAAATTATGAATGTGAGTAAAATGGAATAAAAACGATTTTTGAAAATTAAATAAAACTTACAGCTAATAAATGTTCATAAAACATTTATTTTTCCAAAACGAACGAAAGTTCAGTGTTATTATCCAAATTTAAACTCACCTGATTTTGATTACGACATTGTTTGCAGATACTAATAAATTGCAAAATTTGTGCTAAAGTCGGCGCTTCAAATTCTTCAATAAATATATTAGTTCTTTCTAAAATCGAAATTTCACAAGGAAGCGTTTCAGGCGATAACGTTATTAAGTGCTGAATTCCTTCATTTTTTATGAATACTAAATCTGATTCAGTTCGAGGACAACCCATCGCTGCCAGTTCATAAGGAACAATCCAAGAAAAATTCATTAATCACTTATTTAACTATTATAAAGAATTTAACAAATTCACTATAAAAACAGAATTTTTAAATTTTATTTTATTAATAAAACAACACAGTAAAAGTTTACTGAATTTGTGTAGTGCTTGTACACAGAGAATCACAAAGTAAAACTAAAAATAAATATTATGCAATTATTGAAGACGTTCCAATGTCAACAATATTATTTGCCAAATTGTTTTAAATTTTGTTTAAAATACTATTTGCTTATTTTGCTTTATTTTATTAAAGTTAATTAAAGAAACTGTACATGTTCCTTTACAACACGGTTAATATACGGATTTGAGAAAAGTACTAGTTCGATTTAATAAAGAATTTTTAGTAGTTAAAAAAAGAACTTCAGTTTAATCAAAAAAAACAAGTTTCGAAATACATAGTAGTAAAAAAGAACAAACAGAACTTCAACAAAATGTTTTCGGATTCCATTTAGCTCGAACAGCATCGATTAATTTATTTTCTATGCAAAAATCGTTTTTTAGTATTTCAGTATTAAATTTTAAGATATTTGTTTTTAAATTGATCGTTACCGCTGTCATGTTTATTTCAATCTATTGACGAATTCAGAGCTTCATTAAAAATTTGACTATTTAAAATGATGTTTCTGCTCTGCTATTTTTAACGATGTGACTGTATATGTCCACCGGTTGATTTAATACATATCAAATAGGTATTTCTCTAATAATGAACGTAAAAGAGAATGGAAATGTAATGATGAACAACCCTATAAAGCTGCAATAATTGTGTAAATAGACCAGTCGACAAGTAGTTTTAGGTAGAAATAATTAGGGGCAAACTGCAATAACACTTATTCTATTTGTTTTGCTTTGTTGAATACTCTACTAAATTTGCACGGTCTATCGACCCCGAATTTGGCCGCCATATTGGAAAATCCTGTCAAATTATGACATTTTATGATTTTTTTAAATAACTCGGTTTGGGTGCACTGTACAGAAAATTTGAAAGATACCAAGCTATTTAAATTCTCTACAAAAATGGTCCTACTCACCGATTTCGTGCATGAACATGTTAACGAGATACAGGCGCTTAAATTCAAAGCATATATTTTCTAGTGGTTCATTTAATATGAGAAACTAATTCTATGTAAATTTGAATAATTTGCCAGACAAATTTGTGTTTTCTTGTGCTCGTTTCCACACCACCTGGCGGTAGGGCACTCGGCGCACTTTTTTTAAAGTGGTTTCCCATAGGCTTAATCCACTTTCTTGCCGTTGCAATGTTCTATTTTTATATCCATTTGACATGATGTATGTATTCTCACCGTCTGCTTTTTTTTGACGTAGAAGGTTGATCAATTGACTCATCAATATATTTTTCCTCAAACGTTCATCTGGTTCTTGTTCAATGTCTATGTCTTCGATATTTTCGTTGGTCATTAATTCTTCTAATCGAGAATCGATTTCTTCGTCGTCCCCTGGATCTTCTAGAGTGATTTCAGAATTTGAACACGCTTTTCCCCGGCACGAACCGCAGACTACCGAACAGTGTAATCCTACTTTTCTGCAGCTGCAGGCTGCGTTGCAACCTTTTATGCAATTACAAGAAATCAGCTTCAATAACTCTTGGGGAGCGGCATCTTGCAGCATAGGAATCGGTATAAGTTCATTAGACGACTGCTTCTAACCCCAGTCAGTGGGTATTTTTTCGTTACCATACCATTTTTGGACTTATAGGTATGTACGAAATGAGTGCGCGCATCTTCGGTTGGAGGAAGAGATGCAAGATTAAATAAACTCTTTGTTATAGATTGCGCAAAAAATCGATGTCTATAGATGTGTAGCGATGTGTCTCTCTTGACCCATAAAGTGCAAGAAGAAATTGAAATCCAACTTTGGCTATGCTTTCTGGAGTTGCATTTGGGTCTTTAAAACAGATAAATGGCAGTTTTCAAACTTGTCTGATTTGTTACAACCTTAAGGAACTTCATTTTACCCTGCCTGTAAATTGCTGAAGTGGTGTCGCACCCACTAAATGCATGTAAAAACAAAATGTTTTCTTTCACAGCCGTGTCCAATATTGATGCAGAGGGTGAATAGAGGGTATTTCCAGCTTTGTCCTTTCCTTGCTTTAAAAGGTAAATGTTATTCTGAGACTCGCATAGTGCAGTAAGTATAACCAGTAAATCAATGTCCTCACCTACTATCACCACTGATCCAAACTTGTTTGACATATCAAGAGCTGTATTAATAATTAGAGTGTCAGCATCTTCTAACGCCTGTTTTACAAAAATTCCTTCATTTTTGAACCGGCTACACAGCATTAAAATCAGCCTGCTTTTATTACTTTCATTTGACAGAAATTTAGCTTGAGATGTAGTAGTTTTCATCGTTTTATCGAAAGCTACTTCGGCTGTGGAGCAATTTTTTATTCGGCAAAAGCGTTCAGCACTTTTAATTAAATTTTCGTTGTTCTTCGAATATCATCAAATAATTTTTGGCATTTACTGTGTAATGCTTTTACATATTCTATATATTTACTAAAAGCTGAATAAAATTTTGTTGATGCCACACAACTCTGTGAACAAGAAACCCACCGTCAATAACGTATAAAGTGTCATTCAGATTAATATTTTCTGTAATTGGTGTAAATGCCTCATATAAAGCAGATTTTCTTGTTTTTCGCATTTCTACATTATCAAAAGTGAGAGTGGATAGGGAGCAAGCTCATATTGAAAGTATTCTTCAAACTGTTTGGAAGATTTTTGGCATACGAAATTCTTTGAAAAAGCAAAGTAGGGTTTATTGGAATCATTGTGTTACCTAGTTTCACTCCTGAGTTTAATGATGCAATTGGTAGAACCCTTTGTTTTCTTTGAAATTTGACGTTTCCAAAGTTATCTCTAATAATACTTGTCATTATTGACAAACCAGCATCGTACGCACAGTAACAATTAATTTTGTCATCTCCTATGAATCTTGTGCTGAGAGACATTATACTTTCATTCACCGAAAATGGTGAATGACTTGAAAACCAGTCTACAAACTTCTGAATATCCAAATTATCTCTTATTACACGCGACATTCAGCCATCAACATGCTGCTCTGAAGTAAGAAAAGACGTATTGAGGTATTCTTCAATTTGATCCAACACGGCAGAAAGAACAGGTATTCCGAGAATCCACTTGGTTAATGTAGAATCGGTGATTCCACGACCATGAGTAAGGCCTCCACAACTTTTATTAATCTCATCAGTGTCTGTTCAATTGTCATATCTGACCAAATTCCAGACCAGAATTTTCAAGAGCGTCTAATTGTAAACATTCCCTTTTCAACAAATCTATCATATTCTTGAGGAGTCAATTTTTCCTTTAGTTGAAGCATATCTTGTAAATAAAGATGGCAGGATTTAGCATACAAAAAATGACCACTAGAGTGAAAGTATGGCAGCATTTCTGCGATGCATTGCAGATGCAAATACCAGTTTCTTGTACGTTCTGCCTCAACAAATTGTTTAACTAATGATACCATTTTAAAATATTGGACCCATAATTTGGCAGTTGGGCCATTACCTTAAAACTGGTCCAATTTATCAGCAAATTTTTCTAACATCTGCTTAAAAGAATGTTTCTCCTGTTCATCGAAGATGTAAGTGGTCTCAATATCTACCAGACTATCTTCAAGCATTTCTTGTTCTTCCGCAGTAAAGTGAATCTCGTTAAACACCATTTGAGCCAATGCAGCATGAGCTAACAGGTGAGCTCTAAGCGCTCTCGCATAAGCGTGGCCAGTTAACATTTTTTCCCCGACGCGGGAGCATATGCAACAATAAAAGCTCTTTAACCCACTTCCGTTCATATTATAACCTATTGCTCCCATAAATTACATGAGGAGATGAAATCCACCAAGTCTAATAAATATTTAATTGATTCCGAAATTGGTCTAATATATCTCTTGCCTTAATGTAAAGTGGTTGGTCAAAGGTTATAACACAAGCCTCTTGTTTCAAAGATTTGCATTTTTCTATTGCAGAAAGAAGTACTGTATATATTGTGTCATAATCAGAAGGAGGGGCATTTATGAACGGCAGGTAAATAATTCGGGATGAAAAATAAGGTCGTTTTGCTGTTCTTCTTTCCATATACCCATTCCATCCAGGTATGTGTGACTTATTTTGCCATTTTCCATAGAGCCATAGAAAATCACCATCAGATAGTAAAGCTTTATTAGAACTTTTACAAACTTCATTTATATTTTCTATTTTAATATTCAACAATCCAGTCTGACTGCCTTTTTGAAAAATTTTGATTGGTACATGCCCAAAATGCCCTACATCGCCTGCAGAAGGATTTCTACTCGGCCAACTTCAAAAACAGCTGTAGAAGGAGTAACAGCTTGAATACCACCCATGGCATAGAAAGTATTAAAGCCGTCAATAGTACATACGTTGACATCTGCGTTGTCAAAAATGAATTAACAAAATGCTTTTTCAGTTGCAGTTATTAGGGGATGTTGCAGTGCCGATATTTGAAATGATGCTGCTTCGTCATATGAGGAACAAAAACCCAAAGAGGAAAGGTGTCTGGAACCATACTTTTGATTAATGACTGATGCAAGCTCGACTTGCAACCCAGATAAAAAAGATTTAGGTCTTGCTGCTGATACAATAGCGTGAGAAATAGCAGTGCACTTTTTCTTTATTTTTTGAGTGTCACCGCGTTTATTTTTCATTATTATGGTTTTTATAAGGCAATCAAGAATTGTTGGAATATCTTTCTCAATACCGTTTAAAAAATTATCGGATTGTGGATACTGCTGGGTATCAAATACCTTCATTCGTATATCTTCAATGATGATTTCTGCAGCGGATTGTACTATTCTTAGCCGTTCTTCGTTTTCGTTTTTTTTTGGTCAGAATACCATGCTTTCGTTAAAATTTGCTTACCTGTGTCTCGAAAACAAATTATAGGCTTTTGATTTGGAAGTGTAGATATTGTAATATCTTCTCCGTATTTTTCTAACAGTTTAGTTTTTATTGTGCTTGTGGTAGGTAGATCACCTTGGTATCCTTCAAGTAGGTCGTCCAAAGAAAATTGGCACTCCTCACGATTTGATTCCAAAAAATTATATGCATGAGTTATGGCATCTGTTGTTTGTGTTTCTTCAGGACGGCCCCGTTTTAGCCCACTTTGAGTTTTATAAAAAGATTTCATACAAGACCGATGATATCTGGCTTCTGCCGCAACTAAGTCAAAATAGTCAATGCACAAAACTACTTGCTTGCCCTAGTCATCTTTTCGTTTTTTTGTAGAGAATTTATTTTTTTGCTTTATGTTTGGTTACCTGCATTTTTTTTTCTACAATGCACCCAGACCGAGATATTTAAAAAAATCCATAAAAACATGGATTTTATATCGACTTTTTCAAAATGGCGGCTAAATCCGGGATCGACAGACCGTGCAAATTGAATATATCATTCAGCACATCAAAACAAAAAAAAATAAAAAATAATTCAGCTTGCCCCTAATTATTTCCACCTAGGCCTATTTAAAACGACGTACCGACTGGCCTAAAAGTAACTTTTGTAAAAAAATATTATCTTGGTATTGTACATTTCTTTTAGTAACCACGTTAAACCAACGCCAGAAGTTCAATAAATAAGCATTGATGTTGTTAAACTTTCCATTTGTTGTAATTTCCGAGGAAGCTACCACAGGAAATTTACTTTAGAAGACTGTTAAATAAAGCGTGAGAAACTGAAAGAATGGAACGATATTAAAAGAGAATAATAAAAAAAGACACAATATTACACTACTACCTACATTATATTGCATGCTTGAAAAACAGTAATGTATAATAAATTGTGACTCATTATTGTTATTTATTGACCTTTCTAAGTAAACATTATACAGGGTCATCTGCGTACAGAGTGCATTAAAAGTTTTTTAACTTGTAGTTAAATCAAAAACTAAGATTGAACATTTTTGTTCTACCTAAAATATTTTGAGATCTTCAGCTATACAGGGTGTGCCAAAAGTTGCTATCAACTTTTTTATTTTAAATACAAACCTATAATTCTTTTTACATGGGTCGATTGTCCACATAATTCTGAGTTAAGATAACCTAAATTATGTTATGTTATTCTTAAGCGTTTTTGACATATGTCATTTTTTTCAATAAAATGGTCGTTGTGGTAGTTAACGAAAAGAATTTTATCTCGGAAATTAGTTGAGATTTTTAAATTAAATTGGCTCGAAGTCCAGGCTTGCTCCTGATGTCACAATGATCACAATCAAAATGATCAAAAATCAATTTTTTCAAATGGCACCATCTGCTTTTTTTTACATCATTCGAGAGAAAATTGAAAATTTCCTATACCCAATTTCTCTCGAATGACGTAAAAAAACAGAAAGTGACATTTGAAAATTGACTTTGATCATTTTTGATTGTGATATTTGAAAATTGTCTGTGTTCATATGGTATAAAATGGAACCTTCAATAGGACATCAGGAGTAAGCCTGAATTTTCAGCAAAGTGTTCTATAAATTTTATTTTATATCTCAACAGATTTGCGAGATGCAAATTTTTTTGTTAACTATTACAAAACACATTCTTTTGGAAAAAAATGACATACATCAAAAACGGTCAAAGATAAGATAACGTAAAAGAAATTATAGGTTTGTATTTAAAATAAAAAAGTTGATAGCAACTTTTGACACACCCTGTATAGCTGAAGGTCTGAAAATATTTTAGGTATAGAACAAAAATTATCGATTATGGCCATGTACCAAATTTTAAGTTTCTGATTTTTCTGCCAGTTAAAAAACTTTTAATGCACCCTCTACGCAGATGACCCTGTATATAAAGTTCCTTATTGCATATCAACCAATGCACGAAGCTTGAAAAACAATCAACACATCAATTTTGATTGATTTCTAACATAGAAAAATGTAAATTTGAAAACCAAATTATTACAACCCTTAGAATTATAAATTTTTAATTTGATCAATTTTATAGCATTATAAACAAGCGTTTACCGAACAACTCCACATCGCCCTGATAAGCGAAAATGAAATTACGTTTTAGAAAAAAAATGTTTCAAATAGAAGCTATAGGCAATAGAATTTCCAACTACTTTTCTCTCTAACTTTTTTTGTAAAATTGATATTGGTCACGTGATTGTTATATCTCAGTAATTCCTTATCGGATCAAAAAATAGTTTAAACAAAAAATGTGTATAATTACATTCTAAACAACTTATAATTGAAACAAAAATGTCTAGAATGAATAGTTTTCTAAATATTTCAGATATTCGAAAATCTGTGTAGGTAAACGGTCTTTTTGGGTACACATATTATGCCCAAAAACTAATCAAATCATCTGAACTATAAAAAGATACTAACTCTAATTTGTCAAAAAAAGTGAAAAAAAAGGGGTGTTAAAATTTTTGATTTAGGAACCGTCGTGAAATAAGATGGGTAGTAAAATGATTATATATATATTAAGTACAATGAAAAATTAAACAAAAATTAAAAAAAAAGCAAAATTGATTCGCAAACAAAAAATATAATAGGTAAATCGGTTACGAGAAATTGCTAAAAGTTATTTCAAGTTTGAAAGATAGCCGCTAGGGGGCGCAACTATTATGGCCAATCATAAAATTGGCTGTTTCTCCAAAAATATGCAAGAATAGGTATATTTTAAATATTGTCATACTAAAGACTGCAAAATTTCTGATTTTTCTTGCTCAGGGTATTTTGCTCTGTTTTTTAAAATGTAGTGGTGAGGGAACGTCAAACATATTTTGTTAAATGCAAATAACTTCGTTATAAGTAAACAGAATTGAATAAACTAGTTCTCGTTTAAAAGAGCTCTTCTTACTTAATATACTGTATAAGCATTGCCCGAATAAATTATGACGTGTAGCTAGAGAGCGCTGTTTAACATTACAACAATTATTGCGCATTATCAAGAGATTTTTAAATAGCATTCTATGTATCTTTTTACATAGTTAAATAAAGGACAAAATGCCTAAACAATTGGCGCAAAGCGCAACTTCCTATCTTTTCTCAAACTTTTTTCTAGAAGAAAATTGTAATAACTGTAACCTACCGACCAACACCTTTTACCCCAGATCACATAAGAACATGTAATTTTTTTAAGAAGAAAATTTTAATAACTGTAACTTACCAACCAACACAGTTCACCCCCGATCACATCTACCAACCAACACCGTTTACCCCAAATACATGAAAACATGTAATTTTTTTAAGAAGAATCCGATGTGCAAATTAATTTTTGTATATCAGATGTACTGCTAGTCACTACGAAAGTTAAATAACGTTTACGTTACACAACATTATACTTATTAATTCAATGGTAACTATTTGATAACGTAAACGTTATATAACATTTACTTGATTCAGCTTATTATGACCTTAATCATCATTGTCGCTGTTGCAGTTAATACAAACAAAAGTGAAACCAGCACCTGGAACTCATTTTGTATGTGCCCATTCCTTGCAAACTTGACACTGGATTTATTTTCAGCAGTGAATTGGCGACAACTTTTGGAATTTCATCAATTGTTGTGGTCTTTCCTGGGTTACTTGGGAACCATGGCTCTTGTGCGGCGGAAATGATAACATACCATTCTCTTTGGCCAAGCTTAGTGTCTCTAAGTATGAATGTGAGGGTAAAACACGGTCCTCATTAGACTGTTTTTATGTTTTATGAAATTTATATGTATAACTCAGAAATCACGTAACTACATGCCTGTGGTATGTGTGTTCGTTTGCTTTGGTAACATATTATAAATAAATCATGCGCACTCAGAAACCAGTACATTTCGTTTTTTGCCACATATATAAAAAATCATTGGCCATGGGGGAATCAAACCCACGACCATTGCGTTATTAGCACGACGCTTTAACGAACTGAACTAACTACGTGCCTGGGTGAAAGAATTCTATATTGCAATCCATCCACTGACATTTCCTGCTCATAAACAATCAGAGGGGCCACCATTAATAAAGTCACCCTTGATTTTTTTTCTGGAAAATACAGACATAAGAGGTACTGTGTTTGCAGAAGCAGATACGGCAGTTGCCATTGTAACATTAGTACCTCGTTCCCCCGAAGTCACAACGTCGACGTGGCGTTTCTCCTTGGTAGCTACAATTTTACGTGGTTTCAGAACAGTTTAGGACAATTTGCCGCTTACATTGATAGTGAATTAATTTATCATCTGTAAGTTATTTTATCGTTCCGTTGTAATTATTATCCTTGGATGTAATTGTGTGTTGTTCGTCGTTTATCCTTAATTTTGCTTATTTAACTTGATGAGCAAATCATTTATAGAGACCCTAAGTAAATTTACTAACAGTATTAATAGAAAACAATGAAATATAACATCAAAATCACTTTAAAATGTACATTTTTATTATCGGGAAACAGGAAAATCAGATCCAATATGCTAGGAGTATACTAGTAGCTAGTTATTAACGACAGTTGAATTAAGGCGCCAAACGAAATAAAGCAAATGGTGTGTGAAGAACTCTTTCTTTATTAAACTACAGGTCCTGTGCCCACAATATAAGTATTTGTTTCAATTTAAAGATAGTGTATAATGTGTATAGTGTATAATTAAATTAAAAAATGACTATACTTAAAATAATTGAAAGCATCTTTAGGTGAACAGCAAATGTACGAAATGAATTCTAACTCAGTAACGGAGAGTGGTGAATGCAATCAATTGTCGTGTCTTTTATTATCTGAATTAATATACTGAAGTATTTAAAATAAAAAAAAAATTGAAGCGCCATCTCCAGAATAAAAAGCAATAAGGTTGGTTCTCTGAAGATAGGGAACCAATTAGGTATTCAGAAGTAACTTTAAATTTATGACACAGTAATTTTACATAAAAAAAAATTGTGCAATTCATTTGTACAAGCAGAAATTTTGTTTATTTATTTTGTCAGTCAATTTGTAATGTTGTATTTATAATTAAAAGACAATTTGTTGATAATTTCTGCAAAGTAGCTTTTATAAGGACGATAACGATTCAATGCGTAAATAATGTTAACGTATACGTTTTACATTTTTGAATCTTTGCTTCCATCTGTTAGCATTTTACATATTACGTTGGAACTTGCAAGAACGGTTTAGGATGCTCTGAATGGATGCATAAAACAGGCTAAAATGACAACACTTACAAGTTTGATTTTTTAGTTTTTCAGTGTTGGTTCTTGAAAAAACATTGACCATTTATAGTAGTAACTATATTAGGTTTTTTTCAGATGAATGTCCTTGCAAGAATTTCTTAAGGTGGCATAATAAAATAAATCCACTTCTCTGGTTTCAATTTGCCGATGTGTCGCTTAAGCCTATGCCAGCTTTATCAATGTGTCTTGAAGTTGGGGAGTGAGAGTCATAATATAACATTAAGAATAAAATGTATTATTGTTTGTTTGTTTATGTATCAATGGATCTTTTCTAATATTTAGGGTGTCCCGATATTCCGTGTACATAGAGATTTCTGGGACTAAATATGCCGATTTAACCCATAATATCTTAGTCCAAAAGTTGATAGTTTTCGGAATACAGAGCGTCAAAGTTATTATTATTTATTAATTTTTGTTGAATAATTTTTACAAAAATATGTACTAGGGGGATTTTTGCTTTATCTTTAATTACATACATAACTTTCGCCATTGCCTTCGTTTACACTTTATCCAGACTTAGGACTGGTCAAAACTAATAATTGAGTATGTTTAAAGGCCAACGGGCAAACAACAATAATAAATTTAAGGACCAAAAAGTCAACAACAGAAATAATGTAAGAGCAAACTGGGCAAGAAGATAAAGGATAAAGAATAAAAAATAATTGCTTAACTGAAGTGGTTTTGGTTTCACAATAAATGATCAAAATGGGCACCACCTTTGTTTACGAACAAATTAATCCGAAGCAAAAAATTGAAATACACCCTCCTTAAAATGGCTTCATCTCGCAAAGAGTTAGCAGCATTCTTAATCTTATTTCACAATTGCTCAATGTTGTCGATTCAAATCTGATACACTTTCGTGTTCAATGCACCCCAAAGAAAAAATCGCATGTATGTAGGTCGGGAGATCAAGGTGGCCAATGAATAGGAGCATCTTCACCTCTATCAATCTATTTGTCTGGGTAATGGCGATTTAAGAAAAGTTTAACATTTTTTTTAGTGTGGAAGGCCGGATTAGCCGCTATGCGTTGTTGTATAATTTGTGAAAATTGAAGCGGGAGTCAAGATCGGGAGGTATGAGTAACAGGGGTGAATTAGTTGTTCTCTAACGATCGAATTAATAGTGGTTTTTGACACCCCCGTTTGACGTTCAATTACCCAAGTACTGGTTCTAGAATTATTATAATTTCTATTCGGCTTAAATTGTCCATTTTCTCAAAGTCGTTGCATATTCCAAAAATTCTTCAAAGTTCGCAAAACACTAAAAAATATTTATTTTAAATTAAATTTGTATTTTATAACATTTTATATAATATTATGTGGATGAAACATGTTAATTTCTATTAAAATGAAAACAATGACAAAAAACAAACTTAAAAAAATTGAAAAAAATGTAGTGTTGTAAATTTTGATACACGTTGAATATATGTACTTTAATTAATTATAAAACAACATAAACGTTTTCAAACCATCTAGAATTTATTTAAGGAAATTAATAAAAATTTATGATGTGAACATCTTATGATATTTCTACGCATTTTAAAATAAATACCTACTTCATAAATAATTTAATTTTGTTAAAACAGTTTTTTTCCCATATTGACGCTTAAATTAGACAAATCTAAATAAATTTACAGATATTAATTAAAAACCTAAATTAATCAGCATTTAATTAATACAATTAAGTGTCTTTTAAACAAATTATAAGATATAAAAGCATTGATTATGTTACACCCGTCATATTTCTATAACATACAAACTACTTAGTTGTACTGATACATATTAACGTGTAGTTTTGTTTGGTTATAAAAGCAAGACGCTAATAAAAATTCAATAGGTCCAAATAACTTTTCAAAGTCAAGACGGCTCTTAATTGATTATATTTGAAGGTACAGTCTTTAACGTTTATAGTGGCGCGGTTAAGAGCAGGTACATATGTTAGTTGCTTCTCTTTAGTTGCATACATATAAACAAAATAAAATGGGATAGATTTTGGTATTGTATAGGTAGGCTTAACAAAACTGAGGGCCTGAAGCTATAATTTGAAACTGTAAACTACTATGCATATGATGATTTCATAAAAGTTCAACGTTTGTCTGCAGTTATACATTGTAGTTTCATGTAAAATATAATAAATTACCCTTCATAGTAAAAAAAAAGTATTACAGAAGATTTTTAAAAGTGAAAGTTGTGATGTTTTTTGATTCAGAAATTAAACTTTCTCTGATAAAACATCAATTTTTGTCATCACAATAGTTTAAAAGGTTAATCATGGCCATTGTCAGAAAATCAATGTATTGTAATGGAAAATATTTGCTAGAAATGTATAAAATACGCACGTTATTCTAATTCTTTGAAAGTGTTTATTTTGTCCTTCTCATTGAATACTAAACGTTTACCTGTTTTAAATGTCCGAAGTTTTATGAATCACCCTTTGTAATAATTTACAGTTTCAAGTTATAGCTTCAGGCCCTAAGTTTTGTTAATTCGGTATCAAGTCTACCTATACAATACCAAAATCTATCCCAACTTATTTTGTTTATGCATCTACGCAATTAAAGAGGAACGACTAATTCATGTACCTGCTGTAAACCGCGCCATTATAAACTCAAAAGACTGTACATGTTTCCACATTAAATTGCCGACATTTGAAAAAAGTCTTTTTTTAATCAGAGGAAAAGTACCTTGCCATGGCGGCCTTTCTTTGTTCGGCTGCTAAGAAGATCAGTATAAAGCTGTTATGGTGACGAAACCGTGTGCAATTGTGGATTGGTTGGTGTTGGCCAAGCATTTGCTTTAAGGTTTAGGAAAACCACTAAAACTTAAACATGCCAACCTTAGTGATCATATCAATGGGGAACAGAGTACTGATAAAATCTAAATATTAGTATGGTATGATGAAAAATAATTAACCATAAATACAAAATATTTTTCATTTTTGTCGTTTTACTTTTTTATTGATGATAAATGGCTTTTCTTAATGTTATTACTGATAAATATTGAATCAGGTACCTAAACACAATTTTGTCTTTTGTGATAAAACGTATCTAAAGTTAAAGATGTTTTATATAACTATTAAATATGTTCTATAGTCATACAGGAACCATTCTCTTTACAATGTTTGGTCAAGTATACGTAGAATGGGAACAGAGCCATTCACTGTTTTGTAATACGATAAGAAGACGATGCTTTTTATTCAAAAAAATCATTTTTTACAGCCATTGACACAAGAGCAACAACTCTTTTATTTTTACCACACATGATTTTGTCTCCATCAGTTGCAATAGATTTCAAGTTTTTCCACGAAAGGTTTTTTTTCATTAATGGAATTTTCAACTACCTGAAAAATATCACTCCCAGTAGTCGCGCCTTAATACTAGAAGTTTTTTATACACTTAGGGCTTTTATTTACTCCTTGAATAAAAAACAACATCTGAGCAGTATCCTACATATCTGTTGACTCATCTAAAAGTAAAGAAAACACCTCAAGATGTCTATTTTGGTAAGACAGTTGAGATGAAATGTTTTCTGCGAAGTTTTCTACTTTTCGAGCCACACTTTTTACTGACAAACTGACAGTTTTAAATAAATACATTTCTTTGGCATCATTGATCATTTCTTTATCAGTGAATGGTTTCCACCAATGGTTTCTGCAATTTCAATCCGCGGTTTAACTCTTTAAAATATTTTTGTTCGCAAACTTCCTGTATATATTGAGTAATTTTGGAAATGTTTCGTTTTATAATAACATTTAATGTTATATTATTGAGAACAGCCTTTACAAATTGAACATAACGCCTTATTACAAAATATTTAACGTTCCATTGATCTTTGAATGTTCTGCACTCACTGCCTTTTTTTCCGTTCAAGTAAATCAAACACAAAAACCAGTCCAACTAAAATACGGTTTTCTACTTTATTTTAGAACAGGCAATTTCGCTTCCTTTGCCTTGCGTTGCTGGACTGACTGGTCGTTTTATACTCTAATTACTGCCATCTAGAAGTGAATAAAATACACCAGAATTTTTCCGTTGATTTTTTAATTACTAGATCCATCCTATTAGCGATAGAGTCCAATAGACCTAATTCCGCTTTTGACTACTTGATGTTGTCAAATGTGAAGTTCGAAACAATATCAAATAGTAATTAATTGAACTGCTACTGAATTTAGGGCTTAGAGCGTCTACTAGTCTAGTGTAACATCTATGTTAATTCGTTATTGTCGCTCGAACCCATATGTTAAAAATTTAATAATACGCCTATGGAGAATTTGTATTTTTGCGTTATCGAAGTAACGTCATGGGCAGGTTTCGTCGTATTAGAAAATTTCGTTTGAATTGGATCTAACCCAATCCAGATATTGAAGTTGCACTGCCCTTATACAAATTGTTATCGTTGTGTTGAAAGTACTGACTAGCAGAGATGAAGCAGCCGTTATTGCTACAATCGTTTATCGTTGTATTGATTGGAAGAATTCAAATTGTTTGCATCAAAGGATTGATAAAATTCTAAATCCAGATCTGATCTTAAATTCCATTCAGTTAAGAATTAACAGTTTTTTTCTATTGAAATGATAGTCATATTTTTTATCGCATTTATTGCATTACATTTATGTGCATATCTTATAACTTTGTATGTTTTTGATATTGATATGTTTTGTTGGATTATTAAATATGTACATTTATTTAATATATTTTTTTATTAAATTATGTGTTTTTATTACTTAAAATATTTTGCACAAGTTTAGTAAAATATTGGTAATAAACTGTTAGCGGAAAATGGAATTATCCTTTGCATTGAAAGAAGTTCAAGTTGACTCAAGTTGTTGACTTTTTTTTATTTTATTGTTATTTGTTTCGTAATTGAAAATTATTACACTAGAAATTTTGGATAATGGCGAAAAAATTAAAACAGTTTTGACTTTTGAAACTTGCTGGGATAACAAGTTTGAGTCTAACGTTGAAAAGTTTGGGGACTGCTGACCTAGACAAACAACGACCGAATATGTCTCGGTCACACAGATGGGCAACCACCATCACCAAGTGCATCAAGTTTGGATCACAAATTCCTTTTCTACGAGATATTTTGTTTTATTAAAAAATATGTTTTATTTTTTTTGCATCTTTATTGTTATGATAGAATGCATGTTAAAATGTTAATAAAACTTGTAATTGTGATGGTAATTGTGCATTGTGTTTTATCCCGCTTCGCTTGTTGTGCCACAATTCTTCTTGTTCAACAATAGACTGCTTATACTATTATTGGAATCTTTAAAGAAGACCCCTACGTCATCGATTCAGACAAAGTTGCACTTTGATAGTGTTTTATGTAAAGACTTGCGTTACAAATAATTTCATGTCATAGAAACAGAGATTGGTAGAAAATTAATGCTTGTATTAAGCTATACAACAAATTTGACTTTAGTATTATTTATTGGATGTTATTGGGTACCTACCTTACCGGCTTAAACTTATAACCTCTTTAAGTTGTTTACGTTTCTTCTAGTGTTCGTTATAATTTTTGTCATTTATTTACAATAGTTTTTTTAAAACTCCTATATACGTTTTACTAAGCGTTTACAATGTCTGTTAGTGGTAGAACTTTACGTTCACAAACTCAACAATTTGTGTTGAATTTATTGGACTACTTCGAAAGGAAGAAGGAAAACAATGGACCTTTAATATCATTGTCCTCTGTGCTAGAGGTAAGATTTAGGCATTAAATGTGATTTTAATTAATTATTAATATCTTTTACAGCGTGTAACTGATGCATTAGGGATATCTCCTACTACTGTTAAACGAATAAAGGCAAGAAGTACACGTAATCCGGTATTGTCAAGTCCTAGTAAGTCAAGACCACGAAATAAACCAAAAACTGAAAATTTACCTGATACTTCAAAAATGCTGATAAGAAATACATTGTATAACATGTATTCTCAAAGTAAGTCAATGTCTAAAAACAGGATTTTCGTTAACTAATTGTAAAAGTTCTTGTTTTAATATTATGCATTACATTACGCTTTAATAAAAATGTACACAAATCTTGTTTCGTCAATGAAGCATTTGGTTTTTTTTTTCTTAGTGTTGGATGGTAACTGGCTTTGTCTAATATAATTTAACTAGTTTTTCTTAAATTGTTTTGTCAAATCATTTTGAAACCATTTCTTAAACAAATCTTCACATGTTACCATGATAATCTTCGTTTGGGGATTTAGATGAAAATATAAGTGAAGCATTAGAAATAAAGCCGTTTGTGTTTCCTGCACGTACAACAAACCTAAAACAGATTTTAATTTATTACTTGCAAGTATGAAATCGGGACAAACCTTTTGCCTTCTCCAAGTGGTTTTTACTTTATGCTTTGTTTGGAAGCATCATGCTAACTCCTTTTTGGTAAATCTCTACTAAATATCTAAATTTAATCTATATAGACAGAAACATATAATGCAAGATCCTTCTCAGGAAATTACTCTCGTAAAAATCTAACATGAATTGCTGTAATGTGGTTTTTTTGAAATAAATCACGTCTCCCATCATCAAGTTTAAAGGAAAATCCAATATTATGTAAGAATCTTGTTAATCAGCTTTTGATAAAGTTAAATACACCAGCAGTAGCAATTTCATGTTGCCCTAAATAATTCACAATTATTTATAAAAAACTAATTTAAGCAATACTTACAATTATTAGGTATGCATATTGTAAATTGTTCTTTTAACATTTTTCACAAAATTATCAATGTCACAAGACTTTGACTTCCTATATTTTTGTTTTGGCACTGTAGGCTTTTCGTTCTCTCCTCCAGTTCATTCCCTTTTTAATTGAAGACACAATATTTATGTTAACGCCACATGCTTCTGCAGTTCGCTATAATGAATTAAGCCGTAAGATTAAATAGTACTTTTAATTCATAAAATATTCCTATGGTATCATATTAATCATTAATTTATTGTTAATATCATGTACTTACTTAATGTGCTTAGATATAATAAGTGAATAGTATTGAAAATACTGATTTGAATAAAAGAAAATTGACAAAAATTCAAAAACGGTGTACTGGTAACTTCAAGTAAGGTTATGTCAATGTTTTTGTTGTGGTATTTTAATGGTTCGTAATTGATACGTCGTAACTTACAATCGAATTAAAATTTGAAATCATGAGTTTCGTATATGATCATTACCTTCAAATTTTGTTTAAACTAAAATAAAACATTTCTGATCTAATATTCAAAATCATCATACATTTTTGACATAAAAACCATTCTGATAGGCAAGCTGTAACTGTATATTATAATGTTACCCTACTGTTTGAATTTCTGTTATGATTACAGTACTTGATTTGATTGTTTTTCATATTAAACCATACGAATGCTTGTTATGACGTAGGGGTCTTCTTTAAAGATTCCAATAATACAAGTTGTTTGATAATACACTATTAAATTTGTGTTATAAATTTAACATACATTATCTGTGTTTAATTCACGTTTCTTAAAACTTAATTAATTCTGAAAGCTCTTCTTATTTCGAATTCAATTATGTATAACACTTTATGATTTGATTGCGTTTTAGTCTGCTTTTTGGCTTTCATCAAAAAAATTCTTATTACGGACCTTTACACAGTTTTTAATTTTTAAAAATAAACAATTAGCTGTGTAGATTAAAAATGCATGTAATTTAATTGTTACTAATGGTCTAATGGCTCAAGTAATGCACTAATTTAAGGTAGTCCGGAACAACTCTGGAATTATTTGTAGGTGCTGAAACATTCCACATATCAAACTTTTCTTTGTCAGGGAACTTAATTCATAACAAAAAATCGTTCAAAAAAGCAATTGTCAATCCAAATACACCATTATCACCAAGACAATAGCATGCTCTGAAAAACAAATGAATGTGATAGTAACGTTAAAGTTTTGACATTAGTTTGATGTTTACCTTATTGTATAATACTTATTACTTTTTTATTAATTATGTTTTCTAACGAAGAAAAGTTCGACATGGTGGCATGTTTCATTTTATCCCACCAAAACTGTTCACTTGCAGAAGAGATGTATTTGCAGAAATACTTTTAGCAAATTAGTGAGAAATCTAAAAACATATGGTGCTTTTAAAAAACCTGTAGCTTCTCGGCAAAAGACCAGTGAAGAGGAAAGAATAAATAATGTTTTGTTACCTGTCATTGAAGATCCCAGCAAACCAGTCCGGCGGATTGAACAAAATATTAGTATAACAAAATCAACAGCACATTGTATTTTACAAAAACAAAAATTACATCAATACAAGTACAGGATTTGTCAAGACCAGGTGATTTAGTACGACGTCGCTCATTTTGTGAATGGTACACAATAAAATTCCAGGAGAATATGATTTTTCCTTATCCAATAATATGGTTTGATGAATGTATGGTGACCAATAATGGCATTTTCAATAGGCGAAATGTTCATTCTTAGTCTGAGTACGTGGGCTAGTATTTTGGGCACAACAATTGTATGACCATTTGTTTACAATCACAATTTGACACAGAGCGTTACTTACATTTGCTGCAGAATGATTTAGATATAGAGGATGTTGACAACATGCCTCTTGCGATAGTTCTTGATGAAGGCCGAAAAACTAAAACGCAATCAAAGCATAAAGTGTTATACGTCATTGAATTTGGAATAAGAAGGGTTTTCAGAATCTGATATTAAAACATATTAAAAAAATGTGTATAATGGTTACGCAAAAACGAAGCGTCGAATTAAAATATGGACAATGCCACGTTAAAGACCATGAAAAGTTGTTGTGTCATTGGTATTGTTCTAGGTCAAATATTAACGTCACAAAAAATAGTTCGTATAATCAAAAAATTCAGTTTTTTCACAAATATCAAAAACTAAAAAAATTTTTGAAGATTTCTAAACGCCATTTTCTTAGACATTTGTTTGCGCAACTTTTGTTCTATTTAACCAAATCTGTATTTCTTAGCGTTTCTAAGACCCCCATAGTGGCCCTCCTACAATACCAAATATACAGCTATTGCAAAACCTCTTCCGAACTTACAGCATTCGATTCGATTTCGATAAAATTGTTTTAATGCAAATGTATTTTCGGACGAGACAACACTAGATGTCGTTCGATAATTAACATTACCACGTCTTATATTTGATGAGGCAATATAATAAATAAAATGCAATAAATAGTTTCTAATTTGTGTAGTTATTGATTTGCAAAAGTAAATAAGATGATAAACTTTGAATTAAATTGATTTATCTTCCAAAAATTAAAGTTGAGAACAATTAGGATTCCTTGAAGTGGAGGGACGAAATTCAACCACTACCCTGTTTTCAATATGCCGCCGTTTCGCCCGCCCAATGCGGGCTTTTTAAGGTTTCTTGAAATTAGGGCGTGACAGGTTTTTATTTAGTATGTTAGATGTGACTGCCATGCCCTAATTTCAAGAAGTCTTGAAAAAGCCCGGATAGGTCGGGCGAAACGTCGACATATATAAACTAGAGTAGTTCTTTAATTTCGTCGCTCCACTTCAATGAATTCCCACTAAAATAATTGTCTTCAATGATAATTTTTTTTATTTCATATTATACTAATTAAGAACATACTCGTTTCGATTGGTTTATTTACGATTATGTAGTACATGATTCATATTGTCATTACAGTATATTTTCTTTTTTTGTTGATCTAGAACTAATTACAAATTTATATTCAATAGAATCAAATATTTACTCTATATAAAACGTTAATTTAATGAATTATTATAAAATGATTTTAGTTTCCTTGAAATTAATTTTTTGCACAAATTAAAAATTAAGCTTTGATTTAATTTTTTATAACACAGCTAGATAAGTTGCGACTAGGTATTATCCTCACAAAATTGTACTAAACAGCGTTACTGATACCCACTAATATTTTATTTTTGTGACATAGTAAAATACAAAAAAAGTTAACAAATCTAATGTAAATGTATTTGAGCTTTAATATAAGGTTTGTTTAATTTAATGATAAACTTTTATTTTAATTTCTATAAAATATAAAATTTAAATTGATTGATAATGACTGTGTATTTTTGTTGTTACCTATTACGACTTGAAAAGTATATTGGATAATAATGGGGTGTAGGTAATCAATTAAAACAAAGGCATGGAAAAATAACTTTATAAATTCAATTGCATTTATAATCTTATCTGTCTTCGAGAAAAAGTACTGCAACAAACTGCTAATTAAATTTAGACATTTGGTGTTTGTGTTTAGTCACGTGTGTTACGAAAAAATTCTCCAAGAACGATGAACGGTGAAGCATTCAAAGCAATCTCTTTAATATCTAGAGGAATTTTAAACCAAACCAATTTTAATTAATTATACATATTCAAAAAAATTTGGTTTTTTTTTGTTGTCAGTTATATATCATGGTTATCGGTACTATTGATCATTTATAATTTACATAGTTATTTATTATGGCTAATGTTAGCAGGTCTTTAAATTTATTTTAACTAAATATTTAATAATTAGAAATAAAATGTACAGTAGATTACATGCCGAGGTGGACTTTCATCATGTTTTGTATAGGTACTACTTTACTCAAAACCAATTATTGTTAAATATTAGTATAATATGCAAGACGCCCGAAAAGAATAAGCAAAAATATGTAGATACGGACGAAATTCTGAGACATAATAATTATATAAAGTAACCAAACAGAAGCGTTGTATGTATAGTTATTTGTTACTTTCAGACAGCATTTGATCCATGCTAGAATGTTTAATATTGTTAAGTTGATAAAATGCAATTAAAACACAAATGCAATATAACGTTTTAACCAATTATTTAAAATAATCAAAAAATAAAATCACAAAGAATGTCCCTTCTAAAATTCGATGAAATTTAGGAAGTTATGATGCGAGGTTGTTTATGTTTCCAATTTACTCAAAAAGTGTGAAAAATGGAAGCACTTAAAAGAATTATCCGAATTCAACATGTCCAAGTAAGGGTAATCAATAAGGGAGTCCTGCTCTCATATATTTTGAGTACGCAGCTTCATCAATGTATAGCAACTCCTCAGTGCTGAAAACTACAATAAAATTTCACGGAACTATAAGTGTTTCCAAAAGAAATAAAGTAAAGAAATCCGATGAAAAAACATACTGAAACATTTCTGATAGATGCTCCTAATAATAGTATATTATACACCAAGGTTGTGAAGTCTGTCATTATTGCCTAAGGCAATAATAGACTTCACAACCAGGTGTATATACTATTTTTTCCACTACTAGCCAAATTTAAGCCAAAAATAAAAAATAAACATTTTTCTTGTAAAAATCAAGTAGCACAGGAATGCAAATAAATCAAAAAGCATTAAAAGCTACATACGTTGATAAACCAACTGCAACTGATTAACTAAACACTTGTGTGGCATATTTCACCTTTATTTTCTGAAAATTATTCGGAGTAATATATAAATTAGTTGATTTAGGAGCCAATCGCAGCGGTTTAGATTTGTCTGACATGTAGAAATTTTTAATGTCTTTCCAAGATGCTTTTTTGTTATTAAAGATTATATCGTATTTAATCAAGTTATTTTGCACCGACTTCAATAAATAGGGGACATCGAAGAAATAATAGATTTTCTTATCGTTTACAAGAAGGTATGGTTTTTCCGGTGATACATCTATTCTTTTAATTAGGTTTCGAAAATTTTACTACTGCCCTAACATTGGCACCGCATTGTAGTTGTAGCTTTTCTATGCAGTTTAATACTATCGACTTCAATTTGTCACCTTTACATATCGTATTTGTAAAGATGTAGCACAAGGGTTGTTTAAATTTTTATATATAACTCTAACCATGATCACATAGCAGTTTGAGCTGGCAAAAATTTAAAACCTACTTTAATATTAACATTTTGGGGCTCGTAAAATATAATTTTAGTGAAAATTGTTTGTATTCCTTTGTATATCTCCTGCTTCTTAGTGGTTTATTTTTAAGTCCACTTGGACTGTCACAATTTGTGCTCTGCTTTTGGGAAGTAATCGTTGGGAGATGTTAACTTCAATTGAGGTGCTTTCTTTTCACGTTGCAATTTAAGATTGTTCCTCCGTAATTTTCTTTACCTAAGAGTATTTAAGCTGCAAGCTTGAGTAGTTTTGGTATAGCTAGAGATGTTAACAGGCATTTATTGCTTCGCCAATATACCTTGCATCATTTGAATATTTGGTTTCAGAAATTGACACTTGTAATTCATTTAGGAATGGCAAGTGTTCGCCACATACTCGTTAAGTTTTTAGAGCCGACATTTTTATGCAACAGATCGGACCTTCTAGATTCTGTTAACCATTCAAAACACCTAAAACAAAATGTTTTTAATTTACTTAAAATTCTTCATGTAAGTTAACTCGCCTGGTTAAATCTCCTCTGGAAAACCTGAAAAAACTGATTCTACCATCATATTTAATAAATAAATAAATTCAAGTTATGTATTTGCGGTTATGGGATGGGGGCGCGAATTATAAACTAATGGCATTTTTTTATTCAAATAATTTTATCGTGTTAGGTAATTTTAAGCAGCAAATACGTTAAAGATAATCTCCTGGATATACAAAATATGTTTCACTCGTTTTTGTTAAACAACTATTCTTAGATTCTCAAAAAATTTGAATTTGTCCATTATTAACCTAGGTCAACAATAGAAAAAATTATTAACCACTAATAGAGAAATTCCACTTCTCAGTTGGCTAGGAGACGCAATAATTGTCCACTACACAGCTAGTAGTAGAAAAACAATATTTACTACTATCAACGGCACTTGTGAAGGTTTCAGATTGTCTGTGCAAACAATCAAATTTCATGTCGAGCGTTACTTGATAGCGGCTCACAATACTTATTTGTGTCACTAGGCCAGAAACTGCCTTTTTTGCGAGTGTGAGCACAATGTTGTGAGGCTGAGGCGAAGCCGAGGCCCCATAAGTGCGAATACTCGCAAAACATTTTCTGGACGTGTCACACAAAATTTTTTAGGTCGACAAATTTTAAATGTTTAAAAAAGATAAGCCTTTTGTGTAAATTTTTTTTTATTGGCATCAGTCGAATTTGTTTTCTAATATTTTAATTCAAAACTGTAGTAGTCATTGTTGGCTTTTTATCTTTTTATTCTTATAAATAAAAAAATGAAAGATAATACATCAGTACACTAAAAGATGTGGCACGCAATATTGTTCGTAACTTTATAACGAATCGATTTTGTTGACATTTTCAAAAACTTATAAGTGAAGTGCCTAATAAATTATCTCCTGACAATAATTCTACTGTGTCTTACACAAATAAATGGCTAAAACTAATTTATAACTAACATAACCTAGTCTAAATTCGCACCTACTATCCACTGAACAGTTCAGTGCTACTACTTTAAACGTAACCTAGGAGTGTAACTTAAGTATCCTACACTAACTGAACCTGCAATATAAATAACTTTAAGCACAAATTCAGAAGTTTTAAAACCATGGACTTCCTACATTGTAAAAATAAAATGGCTTTTAGCATTGTTAACATTTGTGCACATAGGAAGCCGATCTGATTAAACCAACATGGGGGCTAGAAAAGCACTGTAGTTAGTTAGTAAGTCCAGCTCTCCCTTACACCGACTTCATTCCATTCATTGATGTTCAAAATTTTCAGTGTTTTCGCAATTACCTAATCGTAAAATTCAAGGAGTTATTCTTGCAGTGGGACTCTACAAATCAAATTAAATGATGGGAATTTACCCAATATTAACTTATACAAATGTACTTACTACTACATTGCTACTAGGTCAAATCGACATTCGAGACTTATGATTCATCTATAGCCCAAAATGGAATAAAAATTAGGCAAAATAAAATTGTAGTCGATCAGATGCATTAAAATTGTCACTCAGTAACTAAAATCACAACAAAATAGTGTCGTAAAATCGAAATCACAAACAGAGTAGCTATGAATTACCGTTCAATCGAAATCCTTCAAATCAGCTATCCTAAACAATAAAAAATAGGTATCCTGACAATAAGTAGAATTCAAGTAATTTGAAAGTCTACGCATTTAACTGGAGTTAACATGTTACTGCACTGACAATTCTCCAATTGATTAAAGATTGCTTGCAGCTGCATCAGTGTCCGACAAGAAAACGAATTCTATCAGACGTTTTCAGATTTTGAGTTGAAGGTCGGGTTTAGATTTGATAAGTCACAGATTGAGATTGACTGTTCGAAATAGAACTTATATGCGTCCAAAACTCAGATAATAACAATGTTTTAAATAAAAACGGTATTTAATTATAACCTAGAAATATTAGTGTATAAATATAGGTACGAATACAATTTTTCTGTTACATACTGCAAAATTTCCAACATACTCGGGCTTTACAATTTGTGATTAAGTGCAAACCCTTGAATTCTTGTTTTTTAGTTAAATTGTAATCCAAAATTGAACATAAATTCAGCGTTAAATATTGGTCAAATGTTACATCAGAGAAAATTTGTGTGGTTATATTCCCTAGAAGGCTAGAAGGTTATATTCTCAACATATGTCATACGCGACGCAATCGACCTGCCCTCTCGTGTTACCAAACATTAGTAAATTTTACCTGCCTAGGCCGGTAGATTTTGACTATTGTAAAGTTAGTGTTTCTGGACGGAGGCCTGAAAAGTAATTTTATCACAGAAAATACGTGTAAATTATTAGGAATACGCACTACCGCTGTGTCTTTAGTAAAGGGGGTGGTATTATGTAAAATTAATAAGCAAGCAAAAATAAGAATAATTTCAAATATTAATCAGTTTAGTATAGATATTAATTGCCTGGTATTACCTGTAATCACTGAAAAATGACCAGTTGAAAATTCAAAATTACTTAATGTTAGCAGATCCGTATTTTAATAAACCTACAAAAATAGATGTATTGTTAGGTTTGAGTATTTTTTAGTCTTTATTGTGTGTGGGACAAGTAAATTTAAGGCAAAATATGCCAATCATGCAAAAAAATCAATTGGGCTGGATAGTAATTTGGGCAAAAATAATAATGAAATTTCTGTCAGTTATCAAAATATTGATTCAATTTTAAATACGAAAATGGTTAATGATGCTGCAGTTAAAAAATTTTGGGAATTAGAAGAAGTTGGTATAATTCTAGATTAATTACCACCCGCCAAACACTATTGCGACGTATTCTTTGAAAATACAGTTAGGCGAAATGAAGATGGAAGATTTATTCTAAAAATACCCTTTAATAATTTAGTGACTAATTTAGGGGAGTCAAAACAAATGTGTTTAAATAGGTTTAATTCATTAGAACGAAATTTATCAAATAATTTAGATTTGAAACATAATTACGTTGAGTTTATTAGTGAATACCTAGATTTGGGTCATATGACTGAAATTTCAGTAATAAAAATTCGGGTATTTATAACCTTAACAACTAAAAATTACGCGTCTGCAAAGACAAGTACCGGCATATCATTAAATGACGCACAATACAACGGCCCAACAATACAAAACGATATATTTTCCATAATTTTACGATTTAGAATTCATAAGTATGTAGTAGCTGCCGACATATTAAAAATGTATCGGCAAATTTTAATAGCAGAAGATCATCGCAAGTATCAACAAATAATGTGGCGTCCAGAACCAAATCTTCCAATAAAATACTATCAATTAAATACCGTCACGTACGGAACAACGTCGGCGCCTTATTTAGCTATTCGTTGTTTGCATCAATTAGCTTTAGAAAATAAACATAAGTTTCCAATTGCCAGCCAAATAATTATAAACAATTTTTATGTGGATGATCTTATAACTGGTGCTAATACAATAGAAGAAATAATAAAAATACAAGATGAAGTATCGAATATATTAGCTACTGTAGGTTTTGAATTACGAAAATGGTTAAGCAATAATAACGATTTATTAAAACAATTGAAAATTAATAACAATTTAAATGCAAGTATTATACAATTAGGTGAGAATGAATCAAATAAAACTTTAGGAATACATTGGAATGCTACTACAGATAAATTGCTGTATTCAATTACAGTATTAGGCCCAATAATAATGACTTGTAAATTAATAATTCAACAATTATGGAAATTAAATTTATCGTGGGACGAATTAATTCCACAACAACTCCATTCACAATGGTTTAATTTAAAAAAGGAATTAAAATTACTACAAAACTTTAATATTCCCAGACATGCAATATTATCCAAATTTGTACAAATAGAAATACATGGGTTTTCTGATGCTTCCGAGCGTGCATACGGTGCATGCATTTATATTAGATGTTTGCAAAATGAAGGAACGCCATCAGTTCAATTAATATGTGCAAAATCTCGAGTAGCGCCACTACCAAAAATAACATTGCCACGGTTAGAATTGTGTGCAGCTTTGTTATTATCTCAATTAATGGAAATGGTGATGCAGTCAATTAAAATTAACTTTGATAGAAAATATTTTTGGACGGATTCCACCATTACCTTGTGTTGGATTCGTGGTTGCCCAAGTAAATGGAAAACCTTTGTAGGAAATCGTATAAACCAGATTCAGTCTTATACAAATATTAATGAATGGTATCAGTTAAATCTGCTGATAATCGGCAGACATCTTATCGCGAGGAACGAGTCCAAATTTGTTATTAAATTCAAGTCTTTGGTGGCATGGGCCATCATGGTTTACCAAAGACAAATCTGAATGGGAACAGCGTCAAATATGGTAATGATCCAAATAAATTAGAGCAAAGAATTGTTGTTTATACAAATACAGTTATTATCAGTACCAATTACTTGTTTTATAAATATTCTAGTTTTGTTAGATTACAGAGAATAGTATCTTACATTTATCGTTTTTATAATAATTTAAATTTAATGATGAAAATCGCTTTTTAGGTCAATTATCACCAGATGAATTACAAACAGCCAAAAATAAATTAATTAAATTAGCACAAATCGAATCATTTTCTCGTGAATTTGAGGATTTGCAAACAACAAACAAATGAATAAAAAGAAAAAAATTTTTTTTTAATCATTTATGAAGACCACATAATCAGAGTGGGAGGTAGATTTAAAAATTCTAATTTATCGTTTAACCAAAGGCATCAAGTTATTTTACCCCATAAACATAAATTGACTGAGTTAATAATAAAAAATAAACACGCCACATTGTTTCATTGCGGTCCTCAGTAGCTGCTTTATTTTATTAGAGACAAATATTAGCTATTATTTGGTCGTAAAATTTGTAGACAAACAACTCGCACCTGCATAATATGTTTTAAATCAAAATTTAAGTCTAGTCATTATTTAATGGGTAATTTTTTAATGCCACGGGTAAATCAATTTGTTCTTTTTGAGAACGTTAGCATTAATTATGGCGGACCCTTTCTAATAAAGGATACAACTCTTCATGGTCCGAAATTGGTAAAGGCTTACTTATGTATATTTGTTTGTATGTGTACAAAGGTAGTGCACCTCGAATTAGTGTCAAAATTGTTAACAAATGAATTCATTTTAACTTAAAAAATGTTCATTGCTTAAAGAGGAAAACCATCCAATATATTTTCGGACAATGGGCTTAATTTTGTCGGTGCAAATAATAAATTAATTGAAATGCGAAAGTTTTTGAAGTCAGATGGAGATAAGGTTTCAAACTATTTTTCAAATGATGGAATAAATTGGCATTTTATCCCTCCTCATTCTCCAAATTTTGGTGGAATCTGGGAAGCCGGTATCAAGTTAACAAAATTTTATTTGGAAAGGGTAGTGGGAGAAACTAAGTTAACGTTTGAAAAATTTTACTTTGTTCTGGTTCAAATTGAAGCAATTTTAAATTCAAGGCCTCTCTCATCCCTATCCTTTGGTCCGTCTGACCTGACAGCCCTCACTCCGGCTCATTTCTTGATCGGCAAATCACTGACGCGTTGCCAAGTACAATTACAATTCCAACAAATCAAAGAAATAAATATCAGCAATTACAAGCAAATCGACAGCAATTTTGAAAAAGATGGCATAAGGAAGTAATTCGCGAAATGCAAGTTCGCAATAAGTGGAAGCAAAATAGTTCCCAGTTATTACAACTAGGAACATTAGTAATAATAAAAAAAAAACGGGCAGCTCTAGGACGAATCACAGAACTTCATCAAGGATCTGACGATATTGCAAGAGTAGTTAGTGTAAAGGTGCAAAGTGGTGTAATAAAGCGTTCCGCATCTCAAGTTTGTGTGTTACCATTAGAATAAAATAAATTTAAGGGATCGGGTAAAGATTTCAAAGAAAAAAATTTGTATAATTTAAACCAACCAATTAAGGTTAAAAATGTTGTAATGTTAAGATAGTTTAAATGTATTCAATTTAAATTTAATTGATATTTGTTATTTTAGGGTTAATCGGCAAGTTGAAAGATATTATGTACTTTCAAGGGGTCAGAATGTTAACGCCTAATATATTTTTTTGTTACGCTACTGTGTTTGTGGTGGGGTTTTTACTCAAGAATTGTTCGATTTTAGGAATAAGTGAGAGTCTGTAATATAAACCTGTAATGTGTAGTTGTTAAAAAACAAATAAAATAAATAAATATTACTAAAAAGTATACAACTTACAGTCCACTCAATAAATAAATTAATACAATTTTAAACAATTACCATTATAAAAAAATGATTTTGTGTCAATGCATGAGACAGCAACCTTGCTAGCAAAAAAGGCTGCTGTCATCACAACAATTTTGGATTTTCTAGATATGATTTGTATAACCAGTTTCTATCAGTCAAATAACATGTGGCATATTTCTTTTGAAAACGTGGAATTGATTTCTTTGCTGCACATTTAACAACACCTACAAATTTAACAATAAGTTTCCAATTCTTTCTTCTTAAGGTGTATATCGTGTTCCTTGTTCATGTGGTTAACTGTACGTAAAACTGGTCACTGTGTTAGAACTTGCATTTTGGAACATGACCGTTGTGTTGTGGATTCCCATCGTTAACCCCACCCCGTCTCTTATTTCGAACCAATCAAGCATCAAGGTTAACGACTCGTGACGCTTTTTCTTTTAAATATACAGAGGTATTTCCTTTATCACTCAAACTTCTTTTAGTTTAGAATCTAGATTGGTCGACAAGTTGATTACTTAATCTTCAGGTGCCTACCTTGAACTTTCTTTTGTTTATTTCTAGTTTCTCACCCTGGCGAAACGTTGGCAACTAAGGTTACCTTTTTGACACGGCCCAATCCCGGAAGACGTTTTTGTTTCAATAATATGCAAATCGATAGATGTTCAATAGTTTGTCCAATTAGCTTTTTTCTAAGATTGTACAACGGGATTTATTTTGACTTCTTGGAAATTGTTTTTTTGTTCCGTTGCCGTTTGAATGAATGATCTACAATGGGAAATTAAGTGGTTTTAGGGGTTATCGATGAAAGCAGCCGTTTGTATTTGAAAAGATAGAATCTATCGCATTGTTGATACACATTTATTTCACAACTGATGATGGTAGGTATTATTAAAAATGATATTTCCAAAACATGAATCCAAGCTTAGAAATAAGTGACACCAACAAATATTATAAAGATATTCATATGTTACCAAAAAATTTGGTACTGCTTGGAACAACACTTTACTTTTTATTTCGATATCTTTACATAATTTGTTATTCATTAGTAATATTTTTATTTGAGTACAATATATAACACTTTAAGAATGTAAAATATGATTTTTCTACTCCAATATTGTAATTCATTTATTAGACATTTACTACTTTTAGGTTTAATGAAACTCATTAAAATACAGATTTTTCATTAAGATTCAAGTTTACAACCAATAAAAACAACCATTATAAAAATATGAAACATTGTCATGACTAAGATACCAGTTAAATCAAACTAACAGAAATGCACTATTTTATAGCAACATTACACAATTGTCAAAGAAGTAGATATAGATCACGTCGTAGTATTCCTACCCGTGTCGTAATAGACATAAATATTAAATACTCGTAATACAGAAATTTTAAGAACACACCCAATTTTTCTTTTTATTTAGGTTTTCTCATGACAAATTCAATTTTTCATATAAATTACTAACACGTTTACGCGCTTTAATCACATTTAAATTTTTAAATACAAAAATCTTATTATTTAGAGTTTCTAAATTAAACTTTAGTTTGAGTACAATGTTTAAATTGCAATTTATAAGGTTATAAATTTCTATTTAATTTAAAATGTTTTTTGTACATTTTGTAAATGAAGTTTAATTTTATAAAACCAGTCAAGGAAATTAAAATAAGCTATAACTCGAAAAAAATTATGTGTCTTAAAAAAGTCTAAGACATTCTCATTAAATAAAATTTATTTGAATTTTTTCCGAAGCTTGTTTAACTTTTTATTTATTGCAAGATAAAACGATATGGGAATTGCGCTAGTTGAGTTCGTGATTAAACGATTAGGTGGCGTAGAATTATAAATGTTATTAAAGTCATATTTTATTCAGTTAAAAAATAGTAACTATTGCAACAGTTTGTTTTATTACGAAGATTATAATTTTCTCTACCGTATTTGTTTATCTACAATTTCTACAGTTTGTTGTATAACTATTAGCCGTCTAATCTAGATAAATGGCTCTTTGGGGATAATCTTGTATTACGAATATGTGCACACCTACCTTAACAACTACCTATCTGTGAAGATACGAACACAAACCCGATATAAGAGTAATCACTCGTTGTAAAACATCTTATATCATCACCCCAAGTTTCCTTTTATCACGTTCTTAGGGTTTGCTTAAAAGTGGTTATTTCTGACTTCACATTCTTTTACTATGTCTGGCTTTACATTCGTGCTACATTCTTTTCTAGTTTTTCCTTTTTATTTTTTAGCTTATTTTACATTTTCATTATACTCTCTATTGTATTCTAATTTTTTTTTTATTGTCTGGTTCGGTTCTGGTTGTTGTTTAAATACTATATGGGATATTTCTGTATTTTGTGTAGGTAGTCTAACCTTTGTCGACTTTATTCTCACATATACCATTTGAACTTCTGTCCATCCCAGCGGTAGAAAGAATTTTTTTTTGCTGAATTTTTTATTTCTCGATTTTGTTTTCTTTGCTTTGTGCTCTCTATTCCTGATTTTTTTGTCTGATTTTTGCTTACTGGGTTTGTGATGTTTTGCTACTAAGCTGGTTTTTCTTTTCTGTGTCCTTGCTGTTTGTAATCTGAATATCCAACAGTAATTAATTATCTTTCTGGTTAGTTAATAGTATTGATTCGCTTTTTCTTTTTACTTGGAATCTTATTATATGCTTAATGCAACTTACGGAACACAGCCCATACCCAGTTTATTTTATTGGTACTTTATTGCTCTCGTTATCTCTAAAAAGTCAAATTACAAAGCAAATAACTTTATTCTTTTTTTGATTCTTATTATTATTATTATTATTATTATTTTTTGTTTCTGTTTTTACACGATCTATTGTGGGGGTGGTTTTTTCTTTTCTTTAATAAATAAATTATAACTTCAGTTAAACAGTGCTACATTTATTTTTTATTTAAAAAAATTTACTATATTTTCGACTTGTTAATATCTGCAAGTCATTGTCAGAAGTAAGTTTTAATACAGAATGACAAATTATATGACATTTTGTCATGGTGTAAATTTGTTGCGATAAATGCACCGAACCTAGAAATTGGTATCACAAACCGCCGATTGAATGTTAAATTTTACTGAAGGTAAAACACCAAAAACCGTTTTTTGTGTCTGAACCGTGAAGATCAACACTTTGCTATAACTGCGTTAATAAGAATTAATTAAAATGGTAGTAAGCCATGTAACGGTTGTAGTTCACAAATAATAAAAATAAAAAAGAAAGTGACGGCTCTAGCAATACAACCTAGAAAAAAAAGAACAATAATATTTGGCTCAAAATAGCACACTAAATTCGTGGAAGATCCCGTATTTGTAAGAGTTAACACAGCAGTGTCTGGCTTAGTCGGTAAGTTGGGGAGGTTCTTGAGAGAACTGAAAAAATAAATTGCTGCGTAATGAATTGCCACCTGCTGGGTAACAGAGAGAAATAAAACCGACCAACAGGAATTTAATAGGTTTTACTTAAGGTCTACTACGCTAAAACAAACACAAATCAGAGAGACAAATACAAATGTAAATATAGCAAATACAACTTAAAATATTAGAAGAATCTGGGAGAAGTGAGAGATTCTGTCGCATGAAACTTGCGTGCATTAGCAACAACAACATAATTAGAGTTCGCAATCAAATATGTCTCAATTCAGTTAAGTTTTTGTTTGTTATACCCCAAATTAAAGTTAGTGTACCAAACTCGACGTACACACGTCACTTACACACGGTGACTTAAAAACTAGAATTAAACTCAGACTAATACAGTACGTAACTCCCGCCAACCCAAAAGATCTATTGCTTCAGCTTTACCCACTTTATTAAAAGAACCACAGCTCTGATGGAGCTAGTGAAAATAAAACCGAACGTCGATGGGTGGAGTCTACCCCGAATAACAATTTGCTTATACACTAAGGATTCAAACCGTTTAATGTCACATGTACGTGAGCTTCAAACGTATGCAAAAATAAATAGGTTTCTTAAACAATAAACTTAACTGTGTACTGATGCATGTAGTTCTGATAAGGAAGGTTCTTGCTAACGACAGCAGTTTACAGCTATTAGAAGATCGGTAGCCATAGGATTTCTCTGAGGAGGACGAGCCGACGAAGCTTGAAAAGCAGATAGTTTCCTTTAAAATAGCAGGAACGCAGTGTGAGCGACCCTTAACCGGTAGAGTATAATCTGCCGTTGCAGCTTCGAGGTCGGCAACACCGTGGTAGTCGGCACGTTTTTATAGCGAAAGATTCCCAATTGCTCGTTCCAGCGCTCCCAGGAATTATTCAGACAGTAATATACGAGTAGAGTATAAGGTCAAAACACGTGCTAAAGCATAAGTTGTAATTAGAAATTAACACAACCACGAGACAACAAAAGAAATAGCAAAAGAAATCACTTGCGGCGAACTCGGTTGGATTTATATTTCCACACTAATTTAACTTGGAATTATTGAAGCCACATTGATATTTTACGTGCAATTTTTAGCTTTGTGAAGCACCGACAACCGGCCAATAGGAAGAGAAAATCACAAAGTGTCCGCCCGTCGTCCCGATTAATATTGAGAATAAATCGATCCACCAATAAGAAAAATCGTAGCGTGCGCGGTAAATTTGATTTTCGTCGCAACGTGCAACTCTTGCGACATACGTTCGGGTTCGAGTATTTTGAACCGTAACTTCCATTTATTCTAAAGTCATCATAAGGCAATTTTTTTTTTGTAAATTTGTGGATGGAAAGATGATTATTATTTAATTTGCATAAAGTGGAAAGTTAAAGCAGGTAAAGATTTTTGTGGGTCTTCTAATCTAGATGAAGAGCACTTTGGTGATGATTTCGTATTACGAATGGTGTACATTCCCACTTTAAGATATTAACAAGTAATCACTCTTCCATCATTACTCCAAGATACAGTTAGACATTAAAGCTGGGCATCTTTCTGGTGCCTTTAGGTACTTTTCTTGGGGTTTCTGCGATGAATTACAAATTGGAGTGGGATGGGACTGTGGCTTGAGTTGGAGCTAATTTTCCAGGTTGGACGCATACGTTGCCTTGTACTAGTACTTTAAATAATATAGCTATGCACGCCCCTTCTTTATTTTTAGGAAATTAAGAAATATCTCTGTTGTTGACATTGTCTCTTTTGTTTTTTGTTTGTCGGCTTCCATTGTGACTTTGGCGTGGCGCTTGTTATACAATAAATTTTTGGTGATGTTGCATGCCTACAAGCTCATTCTTGTCTCGTGGCTGGTTGTTTTCATCTCAGGATGAGAAACGCAGGAGATATTGTTTCCAAGGTTGTGTCGGTTAACGGTGGTTATCTGTTTGGGCATGTTAATTTGACTTTGATTTGTGATTGTGTTTAACTGTGTATATTGTTATTGTGCTATATTATTTGAAACAGAGAAAATACGGCAAATTTTTAATTGAGGGCAACGGTGTTTTAAACATATCTATTTGCGAAAAGAGCGCGCATTGGTTGCTTAACGGCGCTAGATTCAAATTAAATATTGAAAACAAAAAATTGGAACTAAATCAATTGCAGATATTAAATTATCGTTTATAGTACAAATAATATAAATTAAAGCAATTTTGAAATTGTGGGAATAGCTCATTGTCATATTTGTTTGCTACATAATTTTTTTGGTGTTTTTCTCGTTTTATAAAAGTATTTTGTAATAGTTTTAATTTTGAAGGAACAGAAATTTTAGAAGTAGAATCCAATTATAAAAAAAAATTTATTTTAGGAATGGTGTAAGTAACATAAACAAAAACAATATTAATCTAGTCTGATGTAAATCTCTCTCTTCTCCGTCCCCAGTTTCCATATTCAGTCTAAGAAAAAAATTCTAATATAATTAATAATTATATAGTTCATAAGGTACGTTAATTCATATTTAAACTATTTCAATACTCATTTAACGGTATATAATCTTTTTTGGCTGTTCTTGTTTAAATTAAATTATTGTATTGTTGATACTATGTTGTAAGTTGCTTTATAATATTGTGTTAAAGAGCCTGTTATTTATTGTATTTATTGGTAATTTAATTTGTAAATTTTAGCTAGTATTTATTATTTATTGTAATTAGTGTATTTTAGGAATTGGTGTAATGTGTTATACGTTTTATTATGCTCATTTTTATTTTTGACGTTTATTTATATGTAATTTTTAATTAGTGGTAAGCTACAACTTAATTTTTTTATCCATATGTAAGTATAATTCAATTGTTTTTGTAGTCTTGAGGAAGCCAAAATTATTGTCGAAACGTAGGCAAATAGTGAAATAAAATAAATTTACAAAAGAAAAAAGTCTAAATAGCTTATTTTTTCAACTTTAAGAATATCTTGTAATAGGCATTAATTGAATTTCAACAGTAGGTATTGTTTAATTCAATTTAAATATATTCTGAAAATTATTATCGAAAATTCATATTCATTCGAGGCTGATGCTCGTGTGGTCAGAAATAAATAAAAAAGTGTTAACTTAGAAATGCAAACATGTTAGTTTATGCTATTTGTACGTGTTCTTTATACACGAGATGTCGTAAGACATGCATTTAAAAATTGTGCAGTTGAAATAAAAAAGCAAGAAAACGTATATTTTCATTATTCCATAAAATGATATTTAAGACGCAAAAAAAATGAATGCAAAGATGACGGAAAATGATCAAGTGCGAGAAAATAGAGGAATAGTGAAAATTTTTTTTATTTCTGACAATCGGACGACCACACAAGGATTCAGCCTCGATTGAATATATTGCTTTTAAAAAATTTAAATCACAATTTTGCATAAATTGATTGCCAGACAATTGTAGGGTTTTGCACACACTAAGTACGTATCGGTACCTCCTATTTTCTGAAAGATTTAACCTACATCTCAAAAAATGACGGGTCTACGAATTAAAAAAAAACAAATATTTTACTTGTTCCGATTTTTCTCGGAAAGTTATTAGTACCTTCAGCACACTTAAAATTTAATTAATGCGTCTGTGTTGATATTTAGAAGATTTTTTATTTAAAAAGTGGATAAAATATTATACAAATTTTTAATATATAAATACACAATAAATAACGTACTATTGTTACTGAGAAGATAAGAGCCAAAAACTCAAATTTATTATAACATTAATTTAAAAAAACAATTACAAAGATGTAATCAGGAAACGTAGGACGAGTTGATTGATACATTTTTTATCTGATTCAAATTTCGCAATTATTCAAAACGAATCGAATGCTACGCTATTTAGTCAATTCTACATCTTTATTGAGGTAGGCATTCAAAAACCATCCCAGAGGAAAATGGAAGAAATTAATTATATTTTACTATACTTTTATATAGTAATATAAACATTTATTGACATTAATCGTAAAGTAGTAGGTATAAATAACCACATAAAAATTTGCAGTTTCCATTGTTTATATGTACGTAATTGTACACAATACATTAATTCAAGAACAAACATAATTGTTGACATTATAAATTAAATTTAATACCGTCCTGTTAAATACTACGTACATTGCTATAACTACAAAATTTAGTTTTGAAGTTTTTGTATATTAAAATATCATAAAATGCACGAATTAAATAAAAATTATGAACTATGTGTTGCAGTAGGCATATTTTGTGACAAGAAACTAGCTTGAAATTTTCAGAAATATATCGAACGTAACTTTGAAATGTTTTTTTAATATATCCTGAAAGGATGTGCTATTTAGTATATTACAGGCGAGGTGGGAAATGTTTCATTACACCTGAGTGCAAGGGTGAAATGAAATTCCCACCGAGGGATGTATATTATTTTATTTACAATCCCTTTTTTGAAAGGAAGACTGCATATAATAAATTACTATTCAAAGATGCAACTAACGTTTATTGTGACTCACTTTGTGGTTCTTCAATATCCGTTATTTTGTCGTCTTAATTTTGTTGTAGTTTTTCGGTTAATTTTGTGAAAAATCAGTTCTTTTTAAAACATTAAAACAAATTTAAGGCTAATGAGACTTGGACTTACAATTTAGAATCATATATTCAACAATTTCGACATTTTCCGGATTTTGAATTCAATCGCCATAATTTTACTGACCACAAACGCAACATTATTGATCGGTTTGAAGATAGAAGTTCTTAGGTAGTTATTGCGAGTGTTTAATGAAAACTTAGCGCACAATAATGATCTGCCCGATTTAACATTTTATACAGATGAAGCCTGGTTCCATTTATCTGGTTATGTGAATACCCAAAACTTGCACATTTGGGAAACCGAAAATCCACACATATTTGATGAAGCTCCGTTACATCTTCAAAAATAGCAGTCTGGGTTGCTATTTCTAGAAGACGCATAATAGGTTCGGATGTTTTTTCAAGAAACTGAGCGTAAAAACTGCAAAAATTAAGACACTGTTTCTTTCAGCACAACATTAAGATTACTTGATGAGTTTTATGAAAACAGAATCATAAATGTGAATTTATGACCAATAAGATCTCCAGATTTAACACTGTTAGATTTTTATGTATTCGGTCATCTTAAGAATAATGTATTCAAGAATCGTTTACACACACTTGAAGAACTACAAGAGACGATAACAAGTAAAATTAGACAAATCACCGAAGATTAAATCCAAAGGATATTTGAAAATATAAAGAGACGAGTTGAAGAATGTATTCGAAAAGAAGGTCAACATTTTCAACATTTGCTGTAGTTTCCAATTATTAGTTGTTTAGGTACTTGCAACAATTCGTTTTTGTTTAGTTACATATTTAAATCATTGTTTAATTTTCAATAATTATTTAACTTAAATAGCTTTAATTAAAAACTTAGTACATGATAGCATTAACTTATAATACTTGAATATAGCATTTTAGACATTGAAAAGAATTTTGTGTTTAATTACCCAAAGTAATAATTAAATTTTTCTTTAAAACCACGTGGTGTAAACTTCTTTTTGGTTAACTTCATTGAATTTAAAAATTCACCCTGTTTGAGATGGTATAAATCTGTCTCATACTGCTTACTTAAAATACGGATGACCATTGTGTCAAGCTTCAATGTAGTGCTAAGATATTAAATATTATTTAATAAAGGTTATTAACATCTACGAAACATTTAAGTGCTTGTATAAATGCTATCACCGATTCTTATTAATATTTTCCTTGCCCTATTCTAGTTCATCAGTTGTTAAACACGTGATTATGCAGTTTCCTAACTTATTTTACTGTTTCCAACGGTGTAAACAAATTACCTAGTTTAGTTTATATAAATTAGTTTAGTTTGATTTAAGTGCACGAGTTTGAACCAGCTTTATAAAGCAAGCAAATTCCTTTTTTGAATATAAAAAGAAATACGTAACTCAGTATTCCATTGTTTTCGTAATTAGTAGTTATTCACATCTTTCACCACATTTTTGGTGTTTGAGTTATGGTTATTCTATTGCACTAATAACCAAATAATACGTGAACTTTTCTTTGCTATTAATGTTTTAATGGTTAACGGAGACTGAAAAAACAATATCGCATTAAGGTTCTTGAAGTGGTTGTAGTCTTTCTTTAAACAAAACGCTTTACACAAACAAACTCAAAAAACCATTTCATTAAATATTACTGATCCAAATAAGATAAATAAACATTTTGTTCAGTCTCTTCCTATTAAAGATATTCCAAATAATATTATTGAATTTTATAATAAAAACAACCATAATAATATTACGAAAAATTAACTTTCAAACATATTTCAAACATTGAAGTAAATAATATAATTAATTTTTTTAAATCAAATGCTGTAGGAAATGATAACATTATCGTCATGTTGAATTTAGTTGGCACAGTGGGTTCAGATATTATTACACATATAATAAATGTTTTTATTAATACAAATACATTTCCAGACAATTGGAAAACTGCTTGTATTATGCCTTTAGCAAAAATTAATCAAGCAAATGACTATACTTTGTTAAATTCCTATATCTATTCTCCCAGCTGTAAGCAAAGTTCATGAAAAGTGGATTTATATTCAAATTTCAGATTTTGTTGAAAAAAATAATACATTACTTATTTTCCAATCCGGTTCCAGACTTTACAAACGCTTGGGATAATAATGAAGTTACTCTTTTTGCTGCACTTGATTTCTCCAAAGCTTTTGAAAGAGATTCAACGTCTCACCCAAAAATGCCCCTTCGAAAGGAAACAGAAGCTACTAAGCGTTAATTCAGAGCAGTCGAACTTTAAAATTATTGTATATATTTTATGTTGCCACAAGGCAAATTGTATTGCTTATATTAAATAACACTGTGCAAAAAAGTGAATTGTGAGTGATACTAATAGATCTTTAATAAAGTCATTATTTGCCAATTAAATTAAATCTACAGTCCACTATTAATTCGAACCATATTTTTGGCCCTCACGAGAGGGATTCTACAAAGGGTCCTAAAGGAACGATACACACCCGGGTGAAAGAAGAACGCTTTACCACATGTGCAAGAAATAACTTATGCAACAAAACACAAACGTACCGCTGGGTAAGCTCATTTTTCTCTTTCTTTCCTGTTGAGTATCCTAAACCTGCATATGGTCAACATAATTTATATTTCCATTTATTAATTGCTTCTCGCATTTACTTTAGTCACGACTGCTGACGCCAAATTAATTTGGATATATATGTTATACGTATTACTGCAAAAAAAACATTAAAATTAATCTCAAAGTAGATTACATTTAAATTAAAAATTTATGAATAAATAAAAATAGTCTTTAAAAGTAGACACTTTGCTTAACGTAATATTTCGTTAACAAATAATTTTTGTCTTTAAAAGTAGACAATATACATTCATAAATTTCAAAACTCATTACTCATAAAATTAAAGTCTTTAAAAAAAAAAATTTTTTTAATATATTTATTTAAAAAATTAAAAAAAAAAAAAAAAAATAATAAAAAAAAATAAATTATTTAAAAAAAAAAAGTTTTTAAAATCAAAATAAAAATATTATAAAAAATTAAATAACGTCTTTAAAGTAGACGAATTGTTTAAACTTAAACCATACTTAACAAAAGGAATTGTTTCATTAAAAACAAAAGTATTTGACAATATTTGTTGTGTTTTCTTGTAAAAAATATATTGTTTAAGAAATTCGTTTTTTGTATTTATCCTCAAAATGGAATTAAGCGACCTAATAAAATTGCATGGTCTAACAAAGGCTCTTTAACTAGGTTTTCAAGTTATTTAAATCGTGTAATTGATAAAGGTAATGTTAATACTGTACAATTACAAATTAGACTGCATGACACGGAAAAATTAAAGGTTACATTTGAAAAATATCAAAACGAAATTCAATTAAAAGATGATAAAAATGATCACGATAAAGTAATATCAGACTTTGAAGAAAGTTATTATAACGCAATCGAAAATGCGAGACGTATTTTGGAAGATTTAAATTCTTCGCAAATAGCCTCGAACGTAAATTTGCCGATTAATTCACCTCGTATTGACATTTCTATAATCGCAAACAGTTTCTCTAACGTCAAACTGCCCACTGTAAATCTTCCTGAATTTGACGGAAAATATGAATCTTGGACAAAATTTATAGAATCATTTCAATCTTTAATACATAATAATGATAGCATACCTACTATCCAAAAATTTCTTTACTTGAATTCATGTTTAAAAGGAAAGGCTTTGGAAACTATTCAATCTCTACCCGTTTCTAATGAAAATTATAAAATAGCCTTTGATCTTTTGCATGAAAGGTTTGAAAACAAAAGATTAACCATATTTGCACATGTTAATTCAATATTAAATGCACCCTCTTTAAGTAAGGAAAATGGTACCGCGCTAAGAAAATTATTAGATTCGTACTTAAACGATATTCGCGCTTTAAAGGTGTTAGATCAACCAGTTGAATACTGGAGCACAATTTTGATTTGCATTTTAGTTAGTAAATTAGATCCAATCACTAGGAAACATTGGGAGAGTGAGACAAACGACAACTCGATTCCTAACGTTTCGCAATTAGAATCGTTTTTAAAAAGAGATGTCAATTGTTGGAAAGTGTAAATCAGAGTAAATCAGAAACTGAAAAATCCAACAAAAGAGTTTTTAGTAACGTTTCACAAGTTAAACAAAATAAGGTAATTGGTTGCGCATATTGCAAGAAAAGTAATCATTTAATTTACTTTTGTAGAATATTTCGTAATTTAAACATTAACGAAAGAAACGAAAAAAAAAAGAATTACAGTTATGTTTCATTTGCTTAAAGGTAGGTCATAACACAAGTGACTGTACAAGTTTGAAATGCAAAAAATGTAAAGGTGATCATAACGTGCTATTACACGAAGAAATTAATAATAAAAATGCAATTACTGATGCAAACAGTGTTGCAAATATTGAACTTAGTAATCATTCTGTTGCACCAAAGGGGTACGTTATTTTGTCGACCGCGATTATATACATTTTTAATTCTAAAGGCAAATGGATTAAAGCCAAAGCTTTGCTTGATAGTGGAAGTACGTGCAATTACATAACTAAAAATCTTGCTAACAAATTAGAATTGAATATAAATAAAATAAATCCGATAACGGTATACGGAGTTGACGGGTGCACCTCAACAGTTTTGAAGAATACTAAAACGGCAATCAAGTCTCTCAATAATAAATTTGAAAGAGAAGTTAATTTCTTAATATTGGAAAAAATAACAGAAGAATTGCCAATAACTACTTTTGATAAGAGTGATTTAATTATACCGGCTCACATAAAATTAGCCGATGAAAATTTTAATATTAGTTCAACAGTAGATATTTTACTAGGCGTAGAAATATTCTACGATTTATTAAAGCCTGGAAGATATAAGGCAAATAATGTTACCTTACAAGAAACAGCATTAGGCTGGATCATTGCTGGTAAAATTAGTTTGGGTAGTTATAAATTTAATATAAAGGAAAGTTGTTGTTTGTCATTTAAAAACAACAAAATATTCGATCCATTGGGCGATGCTCTAGAAAACTTCTGGAAGGTAGAAGAAATAACCGAAAATAAAATTCCTACTGAAGAAGAATTAAATTGTGAAAGTAATTTTATTACTAATACTCAAAGAGATGCCCATGGAAGATTCATAGTAAAATATCCAACTAATTCCCAATTCTCATTAGGAACAAACTTCGATATCGCTTTAAAAAGATTTTTTGCACTCGAGCGAAAATTAAAGTACAATCATAAGTTAAAGGAAGATTACAACACTTTCTTAAACGAATATGAAACCTTTGGGCACATGAATAAAATTGCTGATGTAAAATTTGACAGTTATGGTAAATTAATAAACTCAGATATTTTACATACAAATAATTCTTATATTATTCCTCATCATGCTGTTCATAAAACAAACAGTTCGACATCCTCCCTAAGAGTCGTGTTTGATGCATCTAGTAAAACGCATAACAATTTATCATTAAACGATGTCTTACTTAATGGCCCACTGGTACAAAATGACTTGTACACAATATTATTAAAATTTCGGAAGCACAACATTGTACTTTCGGCAGATATTGAAAAAATGTTTCGACAGGTTTTAATTCATGAATCGCATCGCGACTTACAAAGAATTCTATGGCGAGACAATCCTAATGATCCAATTGGATTATATAGATTAAATACTGTCACGTATGGGTTAAAACCAGCCACATTTCTAGCTACACGATGTATTAAAGAAATAGCTTTAAAACATCAAGAAATCTATCCCGACGCTTCACGGGCAATTATTAAAGACATGTACGTTGACGATTTCACGTCAGGTGCAGATACGCTAGAGGCAGCTATTGAATTGAAGGACAAGGTAGATCAAATATTATTATCTGCGGGTTTTAAATTAAGAAAATGGCGCAGTAACTCTTTAGATTTTTTAGAAAATTGTAAAAATATTACTAATTCTGATAAACATTTAATAAAGGACTACAAAGAGGTTAAAACTCTTGGATTAGTCTGGGACTCAAATAAAGATGTCTTGAAATTTGTTATAAATTTAAAAATCGAAAAAAATGCACGAGTTACAAAGCGCAATGTGTTATCTTTGATAGCACAAATATTCGACCCTCTTGGTCTCATTTCCCCAGTAATTATTTTAGCAAAGATACTGATGCAAAATCTTTGGTTATCAAAAATTGGGTGGGATCAAAACATTCCACCTGAATTAAAGCAGCAGTGGAATAACATAAAAGCACAATTCTCTGATTTAAACAATTTAGAAATACCTAGACATGTATTATGTAAATCATTTCAAAACGCACAATTGCACGGATTCTCAGATTCTAGCGAACGAGCTTATGGATGCGTGTTGTATATTAGACTTGTAACTGAAAATGACATTATCGTTAATATTTTAACAGCAAAGTCTAGGGTAGCACCTACAAAACAAATTAGTTTGCCAAAATTGGAATTGTGCGGAGCATTGCTACTTGCAAAATTAATAAAACGAGTCACCGAAACACTTGACGAAAAATTTGACTCAGTGATTTGTTGGACAGACTCGAATATTGTTTTAAGCTGGTTAAATCAGCATCCATCTAATTGGAAAACTTTTGTGGGTAATCGAGTCTCTAAGATACAACAGCTTACTAAACATTTTAGTTGGAGGCACGTACCTAGCAAGCAAAACCCTGCCGATATTGTTAGCAGAGGCATGACGGTAAATGAATTAACAAAATCAATTTGGTTTCACGGTCCAAATTGGCTATCAAAGGATTCCGCATTATGGCCTACTAAATGTAATAGTGATAATTTAAAGGTAGGTCAAATTCGGAACAAAGAAATTTAAAACTAACTCACACTAACATTGAATCTAAATTTGACATATTTAATAAATTTTCGTCTTTGAAGCGGCTTGTAAGAGTAATCGCATTTTGCATGAGATTTAAATCAAATACATTGAAAAATAAACATAATAAAAATTTTGAACTATTAACAATCAATGAATTAGATAAATCTCTTCAAATATTAATAAAATTGGCTCAAAGACAAGAGTTTTCAACCGAAATTCAAGCCTTAAAGCTTAGAAAGAATGTAAAGAAAGGCAGTAAATTACTAACTTTGAATCCTTTTTTAGACGACAATGAAATAATCAGAGTTGGAGAGAGAATAGCTAAAGGTCCGTACAATTTTGAAAAACGGTTTCCTATTATTTTGCCAAAGAGTCACTCTTTGACAAAATTAATAATAAAGGATGAACATAAAAGAAATTTACATGCTGGTGCACAGCAAATATTGTCAAGTATTAGAGAAACGTATTGGCCAATAGCTGGTCTAAACACAATTAAGTCCGTTTTGAAAAGGTGTTTGATATGTTTTAAATTTAAACCACGAAGTATCAATGTTAAGATGGGAGAACTGCCATCACAAAGATTAACCCCGTGCTCACCATTTACAACAACAAGTATTGACTTTGCGGGTCCCTTTCTCATAAAAGAACGTAATTTTAGAAATAAAAAATTCATAAAAACGTACATTTGCATATTTGTATGTTTTGCCACAAAGGCGATTCACATAGAACTCAGTTCAGATCTGAGCACTGATGCTTTTCTTAATGCATTAAAAAGAGTTGTTTCACGACGCGTACAAATTTTGCGGCAGCAGATCGTTGATTGAGGGAAATAAGAGAAGCAATAATTCATAATTTAAAATCAGACATAGTTAAGGCGTTTTATATTGAAAACAAAATTGAGTGGCAATTTATGCCCGTTCGAACTCCACATTTTGGTGGATTACACGAATCGGCTGTTAAGGCTGTAAAAAATCATTTATATAAGGTGATGTTTAATGTAAAATTAACATATGAAAATTTTAACACTTTAATATGCCAGGTGGAATGCATTTTAAATTCACGTCCTTTGTGTCCTATTTCTACTGATCCTTTAGACCTAGCGGTACTGACACCTGGGCATTTCTTAATCGGCAAGGCTATGAATGCACTGCCACAAGACCAGTGGGAAGAATGCTACACAAGAAAGGCTAATCAATTCCAACACTTGGAGCAATTGGTTCAACACTTCTGGTCAAGATGGTCAAAAGAGTATATTGGGCAACTGCAAACACGAAACAAATGGCACAAGAGTAACAATTATGCAATTAAGATTGGCACTCTAGTCCTTCTAAAAGAAAACACACCACCTCAGCTTTGGCCAATGGAAAGAGTGATACAGTGTCATCTGGGTGCTGATGGTATAATTCGAGTGGTTACCCTAAAGACAAAAAATGGAACTACTACACGAGGAGTCAAGAATACTGGGAATAATAATTGATCAAAACCTTTCCTTTGCTGAACAAGTAATATCAAAATGTCGTTTGAGCTATGGCAAATTAAAACCTTTGTATAGATTTAAAAGTGTTTTACCTTCTCATGTGAAATACAATTAAACATGCAGTTTAGTCCTCAGTTCAATCGTGGATGGATTAATAACATACAACGGTTATTGGACCAATGAACTTAAAAACAAGTTGCAAGTTGTTCAAAATAATTGCCTCAGGTTTTCTTTCTTCATACCTAAACATAAGCATATTACACCACATTACAATGAACTTAAAATACTTAGAATTATTTCTGACACTTTTATACAAAATTCAAATGCATAAAACACCCATTTATTTATATGGTTTCATCGACTTTATCAAACACGACCATGAACAAAAAAAAACAAGTCGCTTGTTGAAGGTTCTTTTCAATACTTAGCCGCTTCTTTATTTAATAAATATTATAACATTTTTTCCATAAGTTCATTTTATAATTTTTAAGTTAAGTCTAAAAATAAATTATTATATAATAAATCTATGTAAATAGGATGCAATGAAAACCAACTTTGCTGATTGCCTCCTATTGACCGCACACAAATGTATTTTTGTTAAGTTCAATAAACATTATTATTATTATTATTATTATTATTATTATTATTATTATTATTATTATCATTATGTAAGGTACAAACTCATCTCTTTAATAAATAAGAACATAAAGTTAAAATACTTCTTTTGTTAAATATTGATATTTTTACAACTACATTCACAATCTGGGGTTTTCGAGTTGAGGTTATGAAACATTTTGAATGTTGATTTTGTAATGATTGATTAATTTATTATTTATAATTAATATTAAACATCGTAACAACATCTCCTCACAAGTAGAAGAAAAACGCTTCCATTGTGACTGTTTACTCTGAAATCTACGATTGATAAATAGCGACAAACTGCTACAATTGGAATTTGATATCAAGAATTTCACTATTAAGTTCTTATGTTTTAATGAGCTATGGACTAATGAGGATTTAATTGAAACTTGTGTTGAAATATGTGGTTTAAAATGGTTTCGGACAAAAAATAATCTAATTTATATATTTAATTGTTATCGCTCTCCGTCAGGTAATCTTAACCTAATGCTAAATTCACTAAATGTTATTCTTGGCAAAGTTTACAAACCAAATAATAAATCAGTAATGTAGCCTGCGGAAAATATTTGAATGGATGATAAGGGCCAGGGAACAGATTTCCGGCGACAACAACGAAGAAATAAGTTGCGCCCATCTGAATTCGTAAAATTTATAAAAGTTAACCTTAAATTTCATGGCAAACAAAATTTGGAAAGTACTCGATAAGGAAGCAATTACGGACAGAAAAGTCGTATGTTAAATAATTCAGAAAGTTTGGAGGAATTATTTAAGCACAAAGAAAGGACAATTACTTAGAAAATTCCAAATAAAGGTTTCAGATTCCGAGATTAGGTGGCGCGCAGAGATGTCGTGAGAATTTTTAAAGTAAGAAAAATCAAAAAAGCCTTTAACCAATATTATAAATACAATATAATATATCTTAATAATGAAAACGTCAAAACGTACGTCAATTTTGTTATAGTTTTTTCGTGTGTGTTTTTAGTCTTTTTTTATTTGCTAGGGATTCCTGTATATATCCTTCACCTTCTGTCGAGGACTTCTACCCTCCATGCTGCTTAAGGGGTAATAAATCTCCACCACTTTCTGCTAAAATCGTAGCTGAAGTGCGCCTGAATGAATACCCGGTATATTTGTTTACATCAGGTAATTTTAAAAATTGTGCAATAAGTTCGACATTTTACTAATCGTATTATGACCAATGTGTTGACGTGTAGGTTTATTACTACAAAAACTAATTAAAATTTTTTCTAGATCTAGAGTAAGTCTGTTTTTAACGTATTTTTTGAAAACATCAACCCAATGTAGTTCTAAAATAACAAATTTTTCAGCGGCGCCATATTTACTGCTTGGAATATTGATAATTATAATATCATCACGGAAATCAAAATCTTTCACTCACACATAGAGACAGGCATGAGTAAAAATAAGACGCACCATTTTTAGTTAAATAATATTATTTTTACAGAAAAAGTATGACTGTCTCATTTTTACCCAAAATTTGCAATGTCTCATTATTACACCATTTTGTCATATAAGTCGATGCCTTTTTAGTTTGTGCTTGTTGTTGAAAATACACTAATCAAATATTTTCTGAAGTGTTTGCAGTTTTCTTGGCTGTACATAGTCTTTGAAAGCTACATAAGTATTTAAGTACAAAGCTTTAGATTTTTCTAGTAACAACTGTTCACTAACTTTTTCTGCTACCTCTTTCATTTCTGGTGGAGTCATTGTTCATTTTTAATATTTTCAATATGTTTACACACTTGGTTAATGTTGTTCATATCAATACTAGGGTGGGTAAGGGTTGGCATGTTTATGTTTCAGTGGTTTTCCTAAACCTTGAAGCAAATGCTTTGCCAAGACGAACCAATCCACAATTGCACACAGTTTCGTCACCACACTGTACAGGTTTATACTGATTTTCTGGGCACTTACATCACAATACAATATTTAAAATGTACCATACGATTAAATAAATAAATAAAATATTTTCTTTGTTTTTTAATTATTTTATATTTAAAAAGTTAACAAATATTACAAGAATCGTAAAGAAACAATGTAACTTAAAGCATAGGTACGTTGATCTTAAAAATCGAAATTATATTTGTACATATATAAATAGATTAATAACTAAAACATATTTTAGTAATTTGTTAGTAATGGAAAAATTGTATATACGCCACGGCAGAGAAGGCTATTATTAACCTCTTGCCAATCTCGGCAATCGGTCAATGTGCACTCTTCTCTACCTTAGTGTATAATATACTATTAAACATGATCTATTATAAATGTAACTTTACAAAAAGAAAAAGTGTAGTATCATCTAACAAAAAAAAAAAGTTGGATAAGGAGGAATTAAAATTACTCAAGTTTTAACAAAAACAATTACATATTTTGGCAAAACGTGTCAGCAACTTAAAACGTTATATAATCAAAGTAAATCACTCCATAAACAGTTAATATGCGAAGTTAAATAATCGCACTGACTTCAGAATCTCTAATTCTACAAACCAAGTGCGCACAACCAGGAAAATAATTCATAAAACAACGAACATTAACACCAAAAAAAATTACCTTTGCAAAGTAATCCACTTGACATTGTTAATTCCTTTAATAAATGTATGTAGATGTTCTCTACTCATTGTCCTATCAAGTTACTCACAATTTTGCTGCAAATATAGTTTCAACCACACACCAACTCGAGAAAAGTATGGTAGGATTACCATTTGTTTAATATTATTTGTAGGGTTGGATACTCTTGTAAAATAGGAATTAAATAGTTTAAACTCATAATGCTAAAGGGGATGGCGACGACAAGCGGATTCTTAGAAGTGTAAGCGTAGCAGGTAGTTGCCAAAAACCCACCCGTTGGGTAAGATGTAAGAAGTAACTCATTTATCTTAAATAAAAAAAAAAAAATTCAACCACAGTCTACTTACTAAAAATTAAAGTTAACATGGTCCAATCGACCGGATAATAAATCAGATAATCAAGAAAATTATTAAACCGACCAATTTGATGTAACGGTCCAGTGCTATTCGGGCGGGATGTAAAGGAAGCAGGAAGAAACTGTTCAATCCATCCCTTCAGTTCCGTAAGTTTTATCCATTATAATTTAACCTTCAATTTGATTATTTATCAGTATATATATATAATATATATATATATATATATATAAAATTCTCTTGTCACAGTGTTTGTTCTCGAACTCCTCCAAAACCGCTCAACCGATTTTAATGAAGTTTTGTATATATATTCGGTAGGTCTGAGAATAGATTTTTATCTATTTTTTATGCTCATAAGTGCAATTGTTGTAAATATTAATAATTGCATAGTAACAGCCGGCACCAGCAAGCCCTGACCAATGGGAGCGCTTCCTGCTCTGGCCAATGGGAGCGCTTCCTACCCAAGCCAACGTTACTGACGGGAGAAACTGCCGAGTCTCCTGAAATCTTAATATATAAAAATGAATGTGTGTGTGTTTGTTTGTCCTCGAACTCCCTCTAAACCGTTAGTCCGATTATAATGAAATTTTACACACTTCTTCAGGTCGATTCAGAATAGGTCATGAACGTTTGATTTTTGCAATTGCCCTAGCGGTTTCCGCGAAAATCGCGAAAAACCGCGAAATTTACCAGTGTTTAGCCGTTTTTCGTCGCACAGTGGGTGTGCATGTTTCTGAGGAGGTTCAAATGTACTGCTAACAATTTTTTAATTTGCCGTAGCGAAGCGCGGCAGGACAGATAGTTGTTATCTAAATTTACGATAGTGGGAGACGCATTAAAATTAAAACGTGGTTATCGCGAAAAGTAAAGTGACTCTGTTTCCCTGAGTTAGAAAAAAGCAGTGAATGTTAGTGAATTGCAAGAAAGACTATCCAAATTAGAGTTAACGTGGGATGAATTTGATAACGCATCCAAACCAGTTAGGAGATTCTAGATTCAGCGGAAATCAATTCAATGAACGCAAACACTTATATTTCAAACAATTACAAAAGCAAAGTCATTATTAAATGAACAGCCGGTTGAAGTAGAAAATCAAAGTGTTTCCTTTCGGTCTAATAATGGAAACGTAGGTGAAATTGACACCCAATAAAGCTTCCAAATTTTGAAGGAAATTATTGGAATACATTTGTTGCAAATAGAGTAAGCGAAATACAATTAATAACTAATGTTGATAATTGGCAGTATGTAAAGTCAAACGAGAACCCTGCTGATTTATTATCTCGCGGTATAAGTCCTGAAATTGCTGAATTCAAGTTATGGTGGCATGGTCCTAAATACTTTTTTACAGACAATCACCAATGGAATCTTAACCATAACATTGTAAAGTTTGATATTCCAGAAGAGAAATCAGTAGTATGTGTTTCCATTGAAGTTAATAATTTTAACCTAATTAATAAATTTTTATTACTACTTAAAATTCAAGCATAATGAGGTATATATTAAGATTTGTGAGTAACATAAAAAGCGGCTGCAGAAACTCGACAATTTGGACCCTTAACGGCCCAAGAATTAGAAAGTGCGTTAAGTATTTTAATAAGAAATTCACAAATAGAACATTTTCCAAAAGAATATTATAATTTAGCTAGTAAGATTAAGTAAGAAAAGTAAGCTGTTAATCTTAAATCTGTTTATGCATAATAAGTTAATTCGCGTAGGAGGTAGAATTGGAAATTCAAAATATGATTTAATAAAATATATACCAACCAACAGAAAAACACCAACTGCCCATTAAAATTTACCGGACCGAGTTTCAACAGCTAAGCTGTTATCATCAACGATACCGATAACCTCAGTTTTTCCTTTCCTTTAAAAAAACATCCAATTTTATTATCTCAAAAGCATAAATTAACAGAGCTCATTATTCAAAATGAACATATCAGACTTATGCATGTGGTGCTCAAAAATTTACTGTATTCGATAAGAGAAAAATATTGGCCTTTATCTGGGCGAAGTGCATGTAAAAAATTGTAAGAAAATGTATTACGTGTTTCAAATCTAAGCCCAAAGCTGTCAATTATTTAATAGAAAATGTACCTGACTTAAGAATAAGTACTGAATTTTCTTCATTCCAAAATGTTGAGGTTGATTACGCTGGGCCGTTTTCACTTAAAGATCGAAAAACACGTAATGCGAAAACCGTCAAAGCTTATGTATGTTTATTTATTTGTTTAAGGTACCAGGGCTGTGCATTTAGATTTGACCTCAGAGTTACCAAAGCGTTTATTGATACGTTAAAAGATTTGTGGCTAGACGTGGTAGACCATCAAATATATATTCAGATAATGCGATTAATTTTGTAGGCGCTAATAGGGAACTGAAAACGTTGTATAAGTTTCTTGAATCAAATCAAATATTATTGCTGACAGTCTTAGCAGAGAGAGAGAGAGAGAGAGAGAGTCACTTGGCATTTCATACTACCACGATCTCCAAATTTTGGCGGAATTTGGGAAGCGGACATAAAAAAGTACAAAAACACATCTAAAACGTGTTATTGGGAATCAAATTTTTAAGATATGACGAATTTTATACAATATTAGTTCGAATTGAAGGTGTCCTAAATTCTCGTCCTCTTTGCCCACTTTCATCAGATCCAAACGACCTGTCAGCACTGACCACCCGAGCATATTTTTTAATCGGCAAAAAGCATCACTGCTATTCCTGAAGAAAACCTGACGGACATCGCGGAAAATTGGTTAAACAAATTCCAACGGTTGCAAGCCATAATTCAACATTAAGGTGGCACAAGGAGTACCTATTAGAGTTACCGACCAGATATAAATGGAAAGGGGGATCGGCTGACGCCATAAAAGTTGGGGCAGTTTTACATGTGCGTAATTGGCCGCTACGTAGAAGAGTGGGTACATATCCAGGAATTTATATTAAATAAAAATAAATAATTCAACCACAGTTCACTTATTAAAAATTAAAGTTAACACCATTTTCCGAACACAAAATACTTGGTATTATTCACAAAATCAAAAATAAATATTCTGCTGGAAATGACGAAATTCCATGTTTTATAATAAAAGTTAATTAATAAATCTAAACGGAATTTTTCCATATATATTAAAAATAACTAAAATAATCCCTGTGTATAAAAAAAATGATCTAAACAAATGGAAAACTACGGGCTTATTGCTTCCAAAATATTTGAATACGCCATGATAAATAGGTTATAAAATTACCTAGATAAATTCAACATTTTAAGTGACAGGCAACATGGATTTCGAACAAGGAGGTCTACGACTACACAATGGCTATAACAGAATTAGTTGATTTTGTAGTAATACATTAGATGAGTGGCGGATATTGTATTGGAGTATTCTGTGACTTCAGTAAAGCATTTGATTCTGTGAATCATAAAATACTAATAAATAAATTAAATTCTCTTGGCATACGCGGATGCATTGCAAATTGGTTTTCTACTTTTTTATCACAACGTACTCAATACGTTGAAACAAGCTTCTAATGCAATAAAGCTGTTAAAAGTTTTAGATTTACTTATAAGACAGTAAACATTGGGGTTCTCCAAAGAACCTTTTCAGGACCATTCCATTTTCTCTGTACGTAAATCAAATGCCTAGTAATTTAGGCATTAATCCCAATTGTATTCCGATAATATACGCTGGCGACATCACAGCTTTATTAACTAGCCATAACAGTAAAAGTTTCGAATTAGGTTTTTTAAAATTTAACTTTAATTTTTTTTTAATTTAGCAATAAAAATTTATCGGAAGCAAAAAAATATAGGTTTTTTAGGAGTTGAATTGGAAGCAACTCTGGACTGGGGTATACATTGCCCTGAATTAATTAAAAAACTAAATACTATGGCCTACCAAATTTGAAATTATGTTCGATGTGAGCAATATTAGCACAACATCATTTTACAATGTCAATGTATATTCCAGACTAGCGTACGGAATCTGTTTTTAAGGATCATTCCCAACATCCACAAAAGTATTTCTAATAATTTTAAGGATTATTGATGGATCAAACTACAGAAGTTCCTGTAAACCTTTTTTTAAAAAATACAGTGTATTGACAGTACTTTCTATATACATTTTTGAAGTTAGTAAATACATATATAACAACAAAATAACTTCGACACACAAAGCACCGTACACCCCTATTGAACTCGAAACAGTAATAAATTTCGAGTGTTGTTTTTTCATAGTTTCATAGGAATGAACAACCCAAATATTAGAAGTTTAAGAATATATAATAATAATCCCACTGAAATTAAACAAGCTAAAGCATTAAACATTTTTAAATCCAAATTAAAAAATTTCTTACTAGAGGTACGTCCATACATCGCAATTGGTGACTTTTTTTCTTGTAAGAATGCTGTGATATAATAGTTTGTAATTTTGTTATTTTATGTGACGTTTCTTATACATATACATATGCCCAAATGAATAAAACTTATTATTATTAATAAAACAAAACGATCTTTGGTAACCCAAACGTTTTTAATACAAATCATACCTATTAAAAATTGATCCTTGTATGTACATTGAGGACCGTATTCGTATAACTGTATCAAAAATTTTAATTTAAAATAATGTTGGCAACACTTCTAACCTCTTGAGTGGGAAGTACCCAGTTGTTTTAAGTCCATCAGCATACATTATCAATAACACTAATTAAAAAAAATAAGGAAATTCGTTTTTGAATATAAATATTAATTTAACTGATTATTACCTATAATATACAGTTTCTAAACTTTTGTGAAAAAAAGTGGAACTATTCTAAAAATATCACCAATAAATCGAACATTAACCCAATAATAGACAAAGTCACATAATAGAGACTGTCATAACTCTTCATTAAAAATAATTAATGATTAGTGACTTGTTAAAATTATTCTAAATAAACTAACAAAATAAAAATTTTAAAACATAGTTTTTTACATTACTATAATCTTTTATAATTGGATATTAAAACATTGATTGTTTAGAGTGGAGATTTTGGATTTATAGTTGATCCTTAATATTAATAGTTTTTTATGTTGTTCAGTTAAATTGGACCCACTGATATTCTTATAATATTTGTCTATTAACTACAATACTTGTTTAAGCAAAGAAATTTATTAATTGTTTAATAAATATAAAATAAATTCTTGGTTTGCTTGTTAACACTATTTTTATAGGTACACGGAAAAGAGAGAATGGTTCTTAAAAGAATACAAAAACTAATTAAAGCGATCTATGTTAATAAAACATATTATTAATTGACGGATCTTATTGAGCTGCTTATAAATCTAATAAAGCTGTTGTGGTCACTGGACGATGTTGGTTAGAAAATCGAAGATAGATGTTCACAGTTACATTTAAAGTTAATTAATATTTACTTTTGCTTGAAATTTACAGCGAAATGTAAATATGTTATAAGATTTATTTGTTTTCTATGTTTATTACTATTTCAAAGTAAAAAGCCAATAGATGTACTACCAGCACTTAGTATTTGAATGATTTCATTAATATGTAACTGCTAAAGTTAATGATCTTAATATAAATTATGTGTTAAGTGAATTACTTCAACTAATTATATTTTGTTGTTAATAAATTTATGTGATTTATATAGTGATTTAAATTTTAAACCAGTCAATGATTAAATTATATAAGTTTTATAAAGTAAATAAACTTCAACAAAAATAAGACAAATTAACTTTTATCCTTTTTTTGACGATATTCATGACTTTGTTATAACAAATAAAGGTTATAGCTATAACTTATTAATATATGTTTTAATAGAAAAGTTTGTAGGTGTGATGTACTATCAAAATTCATAACTGTTAAAACACGTTAAAGTTAGTTAGTTAATAAAACATTAATTAACACCATAAATTAAAAGAAAATATTGTGAATACTGGTTTTTCAAAGATATTTTTATTAGGTTAATTAATTGGTGTTATTATTATTTTTAAAAATATATAAACATTTGCTAATAATGCCATATTTTATGATTAGGTAATTGATTACAATCCGACAATTTATTTTTATTTAATTTGAAAACACTATACTACGAGAATAATTTAAATAATCTTTGATAAACGTACCTATTATTAAACACTTATAACATGAATTTATCATTTTATTTTTAACAAATTTATTTAATAGAAATGGTTGTACTAACAACATCTTTGAATTATTTTGAATGTTTGGTAAATTTGAATTACTTTGTCATTATGTAAAATAAATAATACGGTTAAATTTTTATAAATATATCCACTAAAGTCTGTATACTATTGGCGCGGAGTAATAAATCATAATTGCTTGAAATAATTCTTTATTTTCTTGTAAAAGCGGTACTTCTACGGTTAAGTTAAAACCAATAAATTCTAACCAAAATACGATCATTGTGCCGCTCTTGCAGCATATCGACCCATCTAGGGTCTGAGAACAATAGTTTAATCTGTGTAAACACGTTGCCATCAGCCCAGGTACTGACGAAACGAGAATCATAGCCGTAGATGTGGGTATTATACTAAGATACAAAAATAATGGTATATAATACGTAAGAAGTAAAATTTGTAATGTGATCTACTATACAAATAAAATAAATAACATATAAAGGTAGATTTTACTATTATAATATATTTACTTACTAAAAATATGATTTTCCAAACGTATCAGGTACCTACGCCACTGCAATACGGGAGATTCGATAATTCTGACAGGTTTATTACTCCGCGCCAATAGTATACTGAGTATAGAAGAATAAAATGTAATTAATTTTTAATTTAAGTAAAATCAGCAGTAATTTTTGTTTTTAAACCAAATACGTGTTGATTTAAATATGGCTGACATACCACCAAAGTTCAAATTTTATTTTGACGTTTTTTTAAATTAAATTTTTGCTTGATTGTTCTTATAGGCAACCTTATCATTTTATACATTGTAGATTTAAAATGTTTTGAACCAGAGTAAACAAGAGTTCGTTGAAAACATTTAGCTTGACAATGACCAAAAGCGTGTGAGGTCAGCAAATTCCCAAGTAAGTTTTGGTTAACGTTTTTCGATGTAATTTTCATGTTTTGAGAGGTTTAATGGTTTCAAATTTTTTAATTGCCCAGTTTGTAATTGGAACCTTCAATAAACTTCTGTAGTATTTGTTACCTATTTTCCAATTGGCTAAAATGTATCCTGAAGTGAATACCATTTACTGGGTTTAGCGTAATTTTCGCTGTTCTTGATCAAAAATAGGCCCACAATTCAGCATCTAAATATTCTTTGAGCTGAAAATGAGTTTTGGCCAATCGCAGTTTTTCCAAGAACTTATTCTTTAGAATCAAAAACAAATATGGTACACATTTATAACTTGAACCACCGAATGATATGCAGGGTGTTTCGTTAATAGTAATTAGTAGTACAATAACTATTATTCAATTTGTTATTCTGATATTTTTAATTTACAACATATTTTTGACTAAATAAAATGCCATTATCTAGTTCTGCAGACTGTTTTAAGTACTTACGAAACTCTCCAAGAAACCAGGACAACAAAACTGTTTATCATTATGACATTATTTGACACCGGCCTACTTAAATAAAAACTGTTTTTTACCCTAACTTTAAGGAGCTGTAACTTGGAGGAAAAGTGGTTTTGAACAAAACTTTATATAAAAGTCTCTCCTTAATTTTTGCTGAAAAATTATCCTGTTGAATATTTCGCATCAATTTAGAAACACCCTCTATATCTTTGGATATAGTTATATAATTGGAAACTATGAGTTGACTTAAAAATTGATGTTCTACTCAAGGACCTACGATCAGGTCTTACGGTTTGGGTGCACGACAACTAGGCGATGATCTACTAGACGACGTCAACTAGGCGATGGTCAAGTAGGCGATAAGTCGACTAGGTTATTTGACTAAAAGGTAAAAATATTTATTCGGTGCAATGCAATAGCCAACAATTTTGATTGGTTCAGTACATATGATTATTTTATTGAGTATTACATATCCGAGTAGCGTCCGATGTAGATAATCCCTCTCATCACTAATGACAGCAAAAAAAGTTTGTTTTTGAAATTGTTATTATGAATGTAAGTTTTTTAAAGAAAAAAATTGTAGCAATTGTAGCTTACCAACCTACACCGTTCACCTCCAATCACATTAAAACAAGTTAAATTGATTACAACAAATTCAGTTTACCGACGTTTGGATAATATGAATTACGGTGTAATGGTGACCGGGGTAAGAAGAGGGGAAATTTGATTTAGCGGTGGGCCTAAAATTTTTCACCTTGTAAGCAAATCGCCTAATTGACCATCCCATAGTGGACTATCGTTTAGTAGACTTATCGTCTAGTGGACTATCGTTTAGTAGACTCATCGCATAGTAGACCCTCGCCTAGTGTTTGTACGGTTTTATGCCTAATTTATTTAGGTAGCACTTTAGAAACAGATAAAAAAATCTTATTTCAAAATTTTCCGTAAATTTTCCGAAACTTTTTGGACAATAAATCCACGACTATTTCATAATACTATTTTTATCACATATTTTTGGAACATCAATCCCCCTGTTTTAATGATTAGCAAAATGGTATAATGTTTTCATTTTAATAAAGTAATAGTTAATAATTAATAGTAGATTATTTTTCTAAGAGTTAAACAATATAATGGTTGAGCAAATTAAGCGAATTTTTCTTTTAACTTTTCACCGCTTTACCAAAACGTCAGCTTTTTGAAATTCGATGATATTTCATCGAGAAAAAACAATTTACAAAAAAAAGCTGACGATACAATTGCCAATGCACGTTGCAATGAGAATATATGGGCTTGAACGTTTGGGTCTGGATAAAAACGTCAGCTTTATTGGCTTTGGTAACTAAACCATAACTTAGAAACCTGTCTGCAAAAAAGCTGACGTACAATTTGAAAAAATATATTGCATCCAATATTGTATAGGCCCAAATCTAATGGTAAACTTTTTTGGGCCTCATGTCGCGAATCTGCACGTTTCATAACATTCTACACCTAAGATTTAAAAAGCTGACATACAACTTTCACGACACATTATGTCACGGACCCACGGACTATAGTGACGTTTTATTCTCGACGAATGAGTTGGGACTTTACTGTTGCATTCATAATATATGTCATATTAGAGGTATCAACCTCTAAATAGTTGTGAAAACAAAAAAACTGTTTTTTTTTCTTTTTTTCTATTTTGCAATTTATATAATTTTGTTTCCGTATTGTACACGATACGAAAATAGAAGCTCTTTCCGTACTGTTTTAGGGATTTTAAAAATTTTAGTGTATAACCAAATAATTTACAGTTTTAATTTTGACGTAAGAAAATTAAGTGAGATTTTGTTTGGTTAGTTCTTATTAAGTAGATTTTAATATTCAAAGAAAATTTGATGTTAATCTATGACTTACATTAATGTAAACAAAATTGATTTTAGTATAGGCAACTATACATACATATTGTCGTTTTATCTTCAATCAACTACAACATGAAAGTATAAATAAAAATCTGTCGTAATTTGTAGCAAAGCAAATTTTAATAATAACAAATCGACATTAATCTACAATTGTAATAAATCTTTAATTTGTTCACAATGATTTTTAAGACATTTTTGTACTGTATGCAACATTCCAATGATAACGTTTAATAACATGTTAAGGGTGTTCAGCTCATCTATTTTACAAACTATTATCTCAGCAGTTCTTCAATATTATTTACTTATTGTTCAAAAGTTAGATTCTTTAAGTAAGGCTGTAAGAAAAAATCAAAACTATAAAAGTAAACATTCCGACTCCTGAAAAGATCTTTTGGAGGTGTAGCGGAACCACTTTAACAAAATGTTTTTGTAAACTCTACATGCATATGTTTGTGAAATTATAGAACGGTAAATGTAAAACAAAATTCATCGATAAGGAGTCTTAAGCAAATATGTCCTTGATAAAAGTGTTGCAAAGCCATTGACAGTATTGAATATGTGCAGGATAATTGTCTCAATAAGTTGGTAAACTGCTTGCACACAGTAAGGATATAAATATCTTTCTTCGGTATGATGCGACAAGTCATTATATAAAGTTCGAGCTGTGCTTAAGTTACATCCATGATATATCAAACATTGTCAAACGCTTTTGGTGTTGTCTTTGTAGGTGGACCATTATATTGATTAAGCGCCAATCCGTTCCCACAAAAAAAATTAGTCTTCTTGTTTTACTGTGATGAAAACTATTTTATTTCGACAAAACAATCGAAATTGAGTAATAGTGAGCTTATATTAAAATACTGTTGGCAATAAAACACGAAAAAGTAAATAATTATTAAAGGCCAAGCTCTCACAAAAAAGTAGAAACGATGAAGTTAGGTTATAAATTTGTGGTTGTGGTTCGTTCGCAATAGCATTTCTTCTCTAGAATTATTAGAATATATAATTTTATTAAAATTACAAAGTGAATTAAACGGAGATTAAAAATCTCAACACATTATTTTGAAGATAGCAAACTTTCAAAAGCATTTGTTGCTAACTTTATTGGGATATCAACTACTCTACCAACATAGCTTTAAACCAAAAAAAACACTAGATCAAATATTAACATTTATTTCTTGAAGTATTTGAAGTAAATTTTTGTGAAATAGAAAAAATAGTATGCAAAACGCGTGCCACAACTACTTTTTGTCGCACGAAGACTAAGTTTTGCCATTTTAATGTCGCTTAAAGAAAAATTAATTAATCAAATTAATGTTTGAATTTTAGTATGTTTTTAAGATCTTTCAAACTTAATTGGTGTAGAAAAACTACCCCTTAAAGCTTAGTTTAGTAAACGTGAAGATAATTAAAAAATAAATAACTTTGAAGAAAATTAATCAAATTTCAAAAAGTTAAACAGTTACTTAAACAGAACTAGACTGGAACATAACAATGTATAATTTTTTGTAACAGTAAAAAAATCAAAATTTATTATCACTTAACATGAGGTTAATACCTGCGATAAATGTGAATATTTAAATAACAAGCAGATGGTCATTTTCTACAAGCAACGATCAGTTGAGTATCGAAATTTGCCGCGATAAGACTTTTTCGAATTGTGTGTTAAGTGTATGTGTTCTTTTGGACAAAAAAAGCACTAGGAAGGTCCTTAAGGTATGTTTGAAACCAGATTAACTAATTTGATATTTTTATATGGTGCGGGTAAAATTTATAATAAGTGGCGATTGATTTCCTATTTTCTACCAATTGAAACAATTTATTAACCAATGTACTAAATTGAATTGATTATACTGCTCAATATTAGATTTAGAAATACTGTTTTGAAAAAATAAAATTACCTCACGGAAATAATTTTATTTAAATACAATAAATAAATGTTTGATGCGTCATTCGTTTACACCAACATCGTATAAAACGAGTAGTTTGAAGAGACATTGTTTTATCGAAAAATAACCGTACCAAAGTTATTCATTCATAATTTAATTGTTTACAAAATTTTCTTATGGAAGATCTTTATTCTGTGCCGCAATTCATTGAAAACTGTGAAAGGAAATACAGAAAAAATCTTGAAATCACCAAAAGTTTGATACCAAGTTAACAAAATTACCGTGTACAAAACAGGCGTATGAATATTTTGCAGAAAATTAAATTATTAGGCCAATATTTTTTGAAGAAAAAACCTCTTTCCGATTGACACTCCAGAACAGCAAAAATGATTAAAAGGATTGGTCAAAGGACACTTAAGTGGCATACTTTTTTTTCAGTTAAGTTTTCCCCATCAAGTGGAGTTATGTCTAAAATAATTTGTTTTAAAAGGTAATATTTTTACACACTCTTATTTCAAAAATATTTGTTTTATAGAAACTTCGCATTACAATTTTGTGGAGAAAACGCAAATTTAAAAGGTATTGGGTGTAAAATATTATCACAACTGAGAAGTTTTATCTGATCTTTCTTCGTAACAGTGTTGCAAATTACAAAAAAAGAAATAGAAGAAAAATCTAAATTATTGTATGTAGTTGAAATTTTGCATGTGTGCTAAAAATTGCAATAATAACTTTTGGATATTTGGGATTTTGGGTTTAATAAATTAAACTCGTACGTTTATCTTTAATTTTTTTTAACAATTCTAACTGTCTGTAGTTTTAAAGACGTTTTTGGTTTTTTTCTCTGTTTGTATTGTTTATTCCATAGTACATACGCATATAAATTGTTTAAAAGCTTTATTGATTTATTTATAAATGTATATGCTTTGTTACAGGATATATCCATCCTAATTAAAATAAAGCAGTTAATAAATTATTCTTATTTACAATAAAAGTGACAACAACCAACCAACTCCACGAAAACTTAAAAACTACACTAGATAAATTGAATCCTTAAAATTTTAAACAAAAACTAAAATATTAAATAATAGGCCCTAAATCTAAACTAAACTATAGATAATGCACACAAGACAATACCAGAAATACATCATCTCCTCCGGAATGTAGAACGTTCCATAAATACAAGCAGTGGATTCTATATACGTGTTAGGGTTTTCTTCAGTCACCGATATATGCCGTTATGCGTTGGATTTTCGATTTTGTCATTGATTGAATATCGCGAAATAATGTTTACCACACGACGGAACAACGCAATAATTCAAAAATAGATTTTAAAAAATTTGTATATACTATTTAATTATACTATTCAGTTTGTTTGAATTAATGTTTAATTTGAATTGAGTGTTAGGTGTGAAAATAATCAGTTTTTTTTGAAAACTACTATACTTATTTGATTTTTGAAGTATGTATTTTAAGTGTTTTAATTTAAATTAAACGCTCAAATACTTTTTTTTGGATTGTACCTTACAAGCTCTATAGCGCCAGTATCCCCCTCTCCAACTTTCTTGTGTGCTGGGTTGAGCTGTATCTTTATTTACTAAGCATAACAAAAAATAAGTTGTTAACACGTTTGTCGTTTTATATTGACATGCAACCGCAGAGATCCAAAAATCAAACTATAGAACATTTACGCTTCTTTAGAATTAAGGATATGTAGACGTTTGTATATTTTAGATAAAAATTTGTTTTATGGGCCATAACACAGTTATTTTTGGTTGATTCTTGACCAATTGACGAACAGCTACTCGAGACCAGTGATAACAATAACGTAAGATGACATTCTTTGAAAAACTAATTCCTGTTCATTATGCTAATCTCAAAAATCTCTCTATGAAATCTAACAAAAAAACAATGTTTGATTTAATTTTTTGATAAGTTTATTAGTGGACATTTATACTATAAGTAAATCCGACGTTACGAATTAGGAATTACAAAAAAAATATTTATAAGGTTTCATTTTTTATTTATATGTTTGCTTGTGCTTAAAAAATATTTTCTAGAATATAATGTACCTACACCAAATAAATATTTTTTCCCCATTTATGTGACATGTTTTTTTATTAGATATACGCGGTTTCTATTCGTTCCGCGTAGTATAATTATTGTTGAAATAAATTTTAGTCGATCGTTACAAAACATTAATTTATAAATGAGAAAATGGCAGAATGTCAACATATGTATAACGTGTGGATTGGTAGAAATTGGGTATATGGACAGGTAATTTAAGCAACTTTCTACTTGCGGCAACAGTTTACTGTGACTTAATTATTCCGCGCGTGGTTAGCACATCCCAATGAAGAAAACGACTATACATATAAAAAAACAAACTAAGAGTTGATTTTGTAACTGGCGCACTTTGACTAAAATATAAATTAAACCCAAATAAAAAATTATTTAATTGATTTAAATGTTTTAAAAAAATCCAATATTTATGCAATTCTTAATAAATAGAGATGTGTCTACTTTACGTGCCTTGTTAATATAAACAATAATTTTATTTTAAAACAGTAATTGTAAACTACTTCAATTTTATTTGCTTAATTGTGTCCACGGTTTATATCAACTGTACTAGTAGCACAATAGTTATGAAGTTCACTTTTACTGAATATATTGCAAGCACTTCTAACTACTAGCAGCTTGGTAATTCTGTTAAGAACGTTTTTCAATCAAAAAGAAAGTAGTCAGCTATCATAAAAAACAGCATACAATCACTCACTAGGGGATTACGAATGAACTCTACTTTTGTCCAAGGCCCTGCATTGTGTGATCTGGATCTGAAAAAAAGAAAAGGGCAAATAATGATTAACATATAGATACCAACTGTTAAGTAGGTCGTAAGATGAAAATGGTGGCTTGTATGAGGAAATACTTTTTTCACATAAACAAAACGTAAACGGGAGTATATTAGACATGGTGAAAGATGTGTTAGAAGTCTTTGGTAACCAGTTTGAAACACCAAATAGCTCTCATAACCAGATTGCTCATAACCACAAGACAACAATTTGAGAAACCAAACAAACATCGGAAGTTCTTACAAAGTTGGATTGTCAACAAAACGATCTACTTATTAAAGTTCCATTTTGTTTATCCGAGATGGAAAACGCGTTAAGACACAGCAAAAAGTAGCACATGAACCGAATGGAATTCCGTACGAATTTGTGACGGAAGGTCCTACCATTCTGATAAAACCCATGACCATTCTATTGGTCGTGACAATCCCAAAGAAGAGCAAACCCTCTGCACAACATTTAAGTTACATGCCAATATAAGTATAAACAGTTGTTTAGACAAAATTGAACAAGACAAAAGTCAGCGATAGAGTTATGCGAAGTCTAAAAGCTATAACCTTTGTGCCGAACCATAAGCAGATTTGACGTTAGGCCATCTCCTTGATTTGAAACAAGTACTTCTCTGTACTCAAAATGATTACAATGGTGGATAACCTACAAAATCCGATCAACATCATTATTCGGAATCTGAAACCATCAGCTTTCATTTTTCTGCGATCAAAACTCAGAATATTCATCTTAGTTAATAGATTTTTCAATTTTTGTATTAGACTTATTTAAAGAGTTTTTGAACGGATTAAGTCACCGAAACACCTTGTTCTTTGTTGTGTCTTATTGTACCTACGTTTCGACTAGTAGGCCCAGTCAATTACAGGTGGGTCACGTACTTCTCCCCTTGTATGACGAGGCTTGCGATACTAGGCAGTTCAGAATGCGACCACAACACGTTGCCCTACACTAAATTTACTTAAAAATAAGACAATCGTATTTAGAGGTAGAAAGACGTTATGCCCTTGGAAGAATTTATAAATTTACGGGCTTACAGAGTTTACAAATTAGTTTACGGGTCATAAACGGCTTCTTTCCGCTTTTAATAAATAGATAAACTGTTTTGAAGTTAATTTGTAAAATATCCTTATATAAAACATACAGTGCAAGTAGAAGAACAGAGAGATCATAAAGTAGAAAATAGTTGGTAATAGTTTTTACAAAAAATCCTACAAAAATACATGAAATTTTGTTTTGGTTATACTGATTGTACCGTTGGTGCCAAAATCAGATTTTTTAAGAACTATCAATTTTATTACTCTCATTGATTAGGTAAGTTTCCTTAATCTAGTTCTTATGCGAATCTAAAAATATATAATTATAGTTAGATATAAAATGACTTTTTTATTGTTATGACCTACTTCTGCACTGATCAACAAAATAATAATGAAACATGGACTTATTCCCATGAGAATAGTTATGCTACGTTTTCGCAGATATTTCCGAAGACAACGTCACTTATCCTGTTTATTTACAACACACTAAAACTGTTGTTGACCGTTTTATGAAAGTGTTGCAGAAAGAAATAAAAACAGGACGATCGAGGGTTGTTATTAAATATGTTGTGGGAAATGTCCAGTAAATGATGGAACGAAGTCCTACACTCAGAGAAATCTTACAACTTAAAAAGCACGTGAAATCATGTTAAAATAATAATAAGTTACTGTTTGGTTAAAAATTAAAATGTTATATTTTGTTTATATTATTATATTAAAATAATAGCAATTTCATTTTCAAGTGTAATTTGAAAAAAAAAGCACAGTAAATACAAACAGATTGCATAGTCGTATTGTTGTTACAATAATCATTAAATATAAAATTAAGTGAACATATTCAAAACAATGTTGTGTTTTTTATATTTACTCTGCGACTTTTAATACAAAAGTAGCAGCGTATTTTTTAAAGGATCTGATTTCACTTTCATAAGTAGACCTTTTATTTTATAGAGCTTATTCATCAAAACATTATCATTTCTGTACTACAGACTCTTGCTCTTGCAGTTGTTGAGATTGTGCGTCGCATAAAGTTCACACGTACATGTTGTGATTATTGTTTTATGTTTATCTATTAAAGGTAAGTAACATTCCGAATTTTAATATTATTTCATATACTGAAACATACATTAGAATAACCATTTTGCAATTGCGAATACATAGTAAAAATAATCTTTTGTTAAAGGATGTCCCAAACAAACCACCAATTGCTTTATAATATGGATGCCGAGGATTGTTATAATTTTCCTGTACCATCTTTTACAGGAGGAGGAAACACTCTACTAGAAGAAACGTCAGCAATTTTTGTTTCAAATGAAGTTGTAGGAGTCGATGATACATCAAATTTAAAAAATCTGTTGGAAAAGTGGAATTTGCTACAGTTATTACCCGTACTACAAGGTAAATAAGGCTACGTCTTTCTTAAATTTTACTTTTAAGTTTTTAAAATATGTAGGAAGGTTCTTTTAATAGAAATTCATATTCTAAGAATTAAAGTTATTAATCAACGTCCCTCTGCTTCACTTGATTAGGTATTTTGAAAACAAATTTGCTATTGTGAAATAATTCCTTAATTTTTATTCCTTATTTTATGTAAGTCAATATGGACTACATTTTGAAAATATTTTGTAATATACGGAGTGTTCTCAAATAAGTAGCATTACCAAAGCTATGTTTTTTAAATGGAACAACCCACATATTATTGTATTTTTGTATTGTATACATAAAAATTAAGCTATACTTTCCTAAGAGTTTCCTCTAAATAAATTTTTTTTAATTATTTACATTTTTTTTAAATGAAAGGTTTTAAAAAAAAGGAACTAATCACAACAAATTTACTCTTGGGTTTAAATAAAAGACTGTCACTTTAGTCCATTTATTGATTGACTAATAAATATCTCACTACATGGTGTTCGTAATTTCCTTTCAACTTTTATAAGGGTTTCTGATACTTCGGTAAATCTTTTTGAAAATTGACATTTCATATACCATTTTTCGTTGATATATAAAATAAACTCCAAGTCATTTTGAATTTTTTTTCAGCCTGTGGTGTGTCATATAGATCTTTAGTTTACCTTTCGATGGAAGATATTAAGGACACGATAGCCGATATTGGCTTAAGAGCCGAATTTTGAACCAAGTTGTTTGAATGGAGAAAAACTAAGTAAGGCTTTTCATATTTAGTTAATTCTTTTATTAAAGTAAATAATTGGTTGATTAACGATGTACCTAACACACCTAACAGTTCTGAAAGTAATACTACATTGGAAACTTCAACTGCCTCAAAGGGCTCAAAGTTGTCTAAGGTAATAAAATTACAAAAGTTTAAATTAAATTTTAATATGTAATGTTATAGAGTTTAGAAGAAGTGTTAACAGAATCTAATAAAGGAAAGGCGATTTTGGAATATTACAGAAAAAACTTATGTTTAGATAAACTGCGTCGAAACAGTTTGGTGACTGTTATTTTGGAGGATATTCACTATAATAATAATAATAATATTTATTGACTGAAATTATGTTACATAACATGCTCTCAGACAATTGGAGTCCAGGTCAGCACTGCTGGTTTTCACTGTTCTCTTTCAACTGTGTACACAATAAATTATCTTTAACAACAAGTTTGAAGCAATAAAGGCTACTAAAATTAAATAAACTGTGATAGCTATTATAAACTATAGCAGCTTGATACTCAAACGACGCCTTAAACTTTTCGGTTTTGTGCATCGGTATTCTGACAACCCTTTTACGTCTATTCTCACGTGGTATAAAATTTATGAGGTCGTTCAAATATCTTGGCGTTTTGTTAGTTATAATTTTGTATAACAAAGTTAAAAACATGAATGTATATCTATGATTAATTTTTATAATTTTGAAATTATTATAGAAGCGAGTTACATGAGAAAATTTAGGTACGAATTTATCTCCCAAAGACTATTCTAATATTTTGTCAGAGATTGAAAGTAATTTCCCATCCGAAAAAAAGGTTTTGGTACGTACTACAAATTAAAAAGTTATTTTTGTCGCCAAAAAAGGAAAAATCCCGGAGGGCGACTTTATAATAAGTATGTGAATTGGAAAACTAGAAAGACCTCATCAGAAGCTTCTTCACACACATACATCAGACCTAGAAAATTCAAACGCTATTAATCAAGAGTTTTACGCAAATATATCAAATAGTTGAAAAACATCTCTACAGAGAGATTTTAGTAATTGGGAAGAAGTCAAAGATAAATGGGAAAAAACGTTTATATTAAGACAACATGAACTCAAAGGAGAAAAAATTTTTATAAAAGAATGGCCATTATTTGCTCATACGAATTCAAACAATTTGGTAAGTTACTGGTTTTAGTTACAGTAGTAAATTAATTACCATTGATTTGTAAATTGATATGGACTTCAAGTTATTATACCCGGGAAAGCATTTGTTGTTGTATAGCAAATGGGAAATCTTTAAAGCAAAAATTAAACATTATTGTTCACAAAATTATATTAACGACAAAGCATGCAAGCAGTTATTTTCTGTGTTGACGCCTAAAACTGATATAAGTGAGTACCTATCTTATTCCCAAACAATAAGCATTTAATTTGTTTTAAATATATTTTCATCTTCTGTAAAAAATTACTGGCAACTAAAATTTAAATTTAAATAATTGTATTAACATATGAAGAATCAGACATTTTTCTACGTTCGATACCTATGTGCCACAAATTGTACCTAAATGTTTTTTTTATTTTGATGTATTCAGCATCGAGCGGTTAACCTGTTCTAGTACCTACTTTATTCACATACTACTATAAATAACTATTAATATTTTGCAGACACTGAGGATTACATCTTATTAACATTACTGAATAGCATTATATTACCCACTGGTCGTTTTTCTATTGATAATGTGAACAACAAACGCAAGATAACCATTAAAGACGATCAAGAAAATTTCACTTTAAAAGTTGCAAGAAGAATTAATTTTGAACATATAGTTGATGAGCTACGAAACAAGAATTATAATAAAGGTTGACTTTACAACCACTAATTGTTGTAGTTGGTCTCGACGCAGAGCCTAATTCTTGTTATGGTCCATGGTATTTTATTCAAAAATATTTTTTGAAGTAGAAACTGTGTATGATAAACCATCTCTAAGCGTTTCATCTTTAATTGCTTACTTGTCAAATTCTTAAAATAACCATGTATATATGTTTTAAATGTGCAGTGCAATTTTCTCTAGTCAAAGAATTATTAACGCATTTTAAATACAATCATTTTTTAACCAATTCAGAAGCGTTGCAATGTAAACAAAACTCTTGTAATCAACTGTTCTCAAATTTCAAAGCATTTAGAATTCACATTCAAAAAGTTATTATTACTTATTCAAGTGGCGGACCATTTATTTGTTTTAAGTAAGTAGTCGAGTCAATCACCTATAATTTAGATTAATATATTAAGGATATGATGTTTATGTATATAACTTACCGTTAAATGTATTCTTTCTTTTTAATAAACAGAGGCCTGAAGAAGTGCATATTCGGCTGCACGAAACGTTGCCTTGAAAAAACGTCTTAATGGTTTTTTGGTGCCCCTCCTCAAGGAAGAACAATCCAATTAGTTGTAAAATAGTAATTCCACTGTTTTTATATTTTGATGATTACGGAATCAATAATCAGATCGGAAGTCATTTTACTTCTATTTTAGCTGGGTATTACAGTTAGCTTACATTACCACAATATCTGCTATCACAAGTGAAACATATTTTTAATTGTGTTTTATGAAAAGTGGTGATTACAAGCAATTTGGAAACGAAGTTTCATTGCATCCGATAATAGATGAACTTTTTTTAGAAAAGGAAGGAATTCTTATTAATACACCTGAAGGCACCAAACAAATTTATTTTATTTTAGGAGCTGTACTGGGTGATAATTTGGGGCTAAATTCTATATTGGGTTTTACAAAATCTTTTAATTCTAATTCTTTCTGTAGATCATGTAAACTTACCAAAGACCAAACAAGAAAAGATGTAATAGAGATTTGCTCGTATCTCAGAACGCAACAAAACTATAATTTAGATTTGAAGAAAAATGATTTCAAACAAACAGGTGTAAGAGAAAATTGTGTATTTAATAAAATACCTTCTTTTAATGTTATCGATAATTACGTTTTTGTTCTTATGCACGACTTCTTTGAAGGCATTGTTCATTATGATCTATGAAGAAATCATTTCTTTGGATACTTTAAATTCTCGCAAAAACCTTTTTCAGTATGGTGAAACAGAAGTTGGTTATATCTCTACTACTGTAATAGATCAAGATAAACTTAACTCGTTTAAATTATAAATGTCTGCACGAGAAACATGGACTTTCATACATTTTCTTTCTTTGATGATAGGTGATTTGGTGCCCAAATCCAATCGTCCTTGGAGATGGTTTTGTTTACTTGGACAGATCTTAGATATAGTCCTTATGTCAGAAATTAACGAAAATAATATTACAATTCTTATCAAAGAACATCATAATTTATATATAAGCCTTTATGGAAACTTAAAGCTTTTTGGTACATTACCCAACTTTTATTCGTAAATGTGGACCCCTAAATTTTTATGGAGCTTCAGATTCGAAGCAAAGCATCAGAGTTTAAAAACTTACTCTAGTAATACATCGTCGAGAGTTAACGTTCCATATACATTATCTATTAAAACTGGAATAAAATATTCAAAATTTTTAATGGATTTAAAAGAAGGTCTTGGGCGTCAATATAAATTATCAAATATTAAAAATATATTCAATGATAAAAATACAGAATTATGGAATAAAAATTTAAGTGTATTACAAAAATTAGAATCAAACAATTCAAACATTTCTGAATATGGTACATACCATAACCAAAATTATAAATTTAATTTATGTTCGTCAAAATACAAAAATCGTGAAATAGAACTATTTAAAATTATATATCTTGTAGAAATTAATAATGCGCTGCACATTTTAGTAACTGAAATTGAAATTAAATGTTTCTATACCATCTTTCAGTCATATGAAGTAGGTAAACCGTTTAGAATTATTACCAATAGAATGTTTTACATCTCCACCACTACATGTTGATCCGTGTAACAATGTTAAAGTTTACTTTCGAAATAAGTTTTTGTAATATTATGTTTACTTTATTCTAGAGTTAATAATGAATGTATAAATATATATTATTTTTATTTTGTATTTTATAAATGAATTTTCATAAAGTTACCTATTAACTATAAGTTTTGTTTCATGTTAAAAATTCCTTGTAGAATTGTATTTTTAATAAATAAGTTCACATTTATACTAATTTATTAGTCTTTTGATGGATTTTGAAACTTATTCCATTTTTACCACCCGGTATATTAAAAATTATGTAGAGATTTCTTATTGTTTTGACTGTACAATAAAATTTGATTTGAAGTAAATTCACTAATAGTTTTAAATTGATATATTTGATTTTAAAACGAATATTTTTATTTTGAAGTGTATTTTCTATAATCACAAAGTGAAGATCGTGTATATCCCAAACGAAATACTTTTATTACAAAGTGACTTGTTAATATAATCGTTACAACTGAATATTTGTTTTAAAATAAAACAATAATAATAAACAGAAACAGCATTTATGAATTGATAGGATATAGTATTTGAAACAATAATCCTACAGACACAACTTAAAAGGATAGATTTTCAAAACTAATATATACAGGGTCACTGGTAATTGGATACATTCCTTTGGAGATCTGATAGAACAAGAGGTAAGGAGTAAATTTAACCCTAATATGTATTATACAAAACTCAATGGATTTTGAGATATTTCGATTTTCAATTTTTCTTAAAAAGTTGATGTTAATATGTTAAAATGTAATTTTCAAAAATTTACGCAACTTTGTGAACTTTTTGATGGAATACTTGCCTAACACTATGGTCTTCCGTATGGAATAAAAAATTTCTCTTAGCATTTCCATCATGTGATAATTTCAAAGGAAAACTTGTACAAAATAATTTTTCAAAATCAGATGTGATAATTCTTTGAGGTTTTTCAAATAATTCTCAACGCTTCTTGCGTACAAATTGTGTTAAAACTTCCTTGTTGCAATAGCTATCGAACAAGCTGCGAATCTTACAACAAACCCTTAACAGTTCCAAAAAATAGTAAAAATGAAGCAGTCGACGGAATTTATTTAACTGCTGTCCACCATTAGACCTTATACGTTTTCATGTGAAGTGGGCGGATAAACAACTGAAGGTAGAATATGACGTTTTACTCGTATAACTTTTGACAGTCTTAAGTTCATATTTGAAGATTCTTTGTTATAACTAGTTGTATTAAGTTCTTTAAGTTTGGTTTTGCAGATTTTCGTTGTTATTGTTGTTTAACTGAAATGGCCGCTTATAGCAATGCAGAATACGCCGACATCTTATTTGTATACGGATATTGCGATATGAATGCTGCAGAAGCATTTTGAATCAAGAATTGCGTGTTGTAATTTGTTTATGGAACAGATAAATAAGACATTTTTACCGATGAAGATTGGTTCCATCTAAGTGGTTATGTAAATTCACACAACTATCGAAGATGGTCAACAGAAAATCCGCACAATTGTGTTGAAACAACTTTACATTCGAATAAGGTGGGTGCATGGATAGCAATTTCTAGACGGCGAATTATCGGACCAATTTTCTTTCATGAGACTATAACGTGTGAAGTTTATCGTAATGTAATATTACGTCAGTTTTCGAGCAAGATGATGAATTAAGGGAAGGGTATTTTATGCAACATTTGCGATATTGAATGAATTTTATCCTGACCGATTAATTAGCAGAGATAGATGGCCACAAGATCTCTTGATCTAACACCTCCCAAATATTTTTATTTGGTTATTTAAAAAACACAATTTACAAGCATCGGATGCATAGTTTAGAATAACTAGAAGAAGCAATAATAAATGATGTAAGCGGTATTGCTCCAGAAATTTTAATTAATGTATTATTTAAAACGTCGAATTAATACATTATGTAATTTAAACAATGGCAGTCACTTCAAGCATTTAGTATAATTTAGTAGATTAGTAAAATTTAGTTTATATGAATAGTACGAGTAACTCTTGCAACGCCAATGACTTTTTTCAACAAAAATTAATTTTTGGTGGTACCAGCAATTTTTATTTTTGTTTTATTTAATGTACTCATATGATTTTATATTATTACAAATTTCTATTATATACGATTACTTGAGTAATTTTATTTCCAAAAGAAGAGTTTCACTGATGTTAAATCAAATTAATGTACTGAAAATATATTAAATCATTTCACATCCTTATGTCAAATACTTCTCCAAACTTCGCTAGTAAAATAATTCATGCGTTTGATTAAGTTCAATAATTGGGTATGTTGTAGACAAAACTACAAAACTTAATTATATCGAAATCGTTCAATATTTAGAAATTGTTAACGGCAATCTAATATATTTATTTTAAAACGGTTATAACGCAGGAAAAAAAACATTACTGTTTTACAATAATATTTACTTTAGTAACATATTTTATCGTTAATTCATTTAACTTTTACTAAAGGGTAAATGAAATTTAAATGATACTTGTTATTAAAACTCTTAATATTATATGTATACACCAATGTACCAACATACCACACAGCTTATAATTCTTCAAAAGTACATAAATAATAATGCAGGAATTTTTTATCTTAAGCAACAATTTTAATTTTAAGCACATAAAAATAGAAAACTTCATAACTGTGTTTATTGATTTATTATCGAAGCTTATGCTTATGCTTATGCATATAACTTTTTATATAAATTGATCAAAGTCAGAATTTTAAATGTGTAATATATTAGCAACAACTTTATGCACGGATAATGATTTTTACATCTATAACTTGTTTTTTACAACTTTTTAATTAATCAATGCATTGAAATTCGTCGAGGCATATGAGTTTAATTAATTTAATACATTTATACATGCTTTATATTAAACAACAATAATAAATAAATTAATGTAAATAATAGATTATCTTTTTTAATTATAAATTTAAAAAAAGGATTTATATGGTTGTCCAATCACTGATCAAAATTGGGCGTAATGGTTTTCTATAGGTGTTAACAATACTCGAGTAAGTGTTAGGTTCCAGTTAATTTACTCCTATCTTAAAATCTGATTTAATTATACCACTAGATTAATGGGATGTTATTTGAAAATATCTAGTTTAGAAATTAATTGTAAATTCGGTCAGTGGGAGGTGTTGTCGAAATTAATCTTAAACTTTGTTGAAGTACTATGCTCGTCACAAACTCAATAACAACTGATTTCGATCAAATATTTGCAAAATAAATTGGAACATATTTTTTAGTAACCACATTTAGAGGTAGTTTGATTATAATCATAATTGGTAATAAAACAAATAATAAATCATTGGCTCCCAATTATTTTTACAACCATTATTGAATTTGATTCAACGTCTAAACATAAAACTTGAAATTAAAGAGTGCGAGACTACTTCTAGAAATTAACCTGAAATGCTTTTGTTGAATTTTGTGCCAAAAAATAAGAAACTTAAAAATTTTGGTTTTAATATTTGAACTACAACTTTGTGTATTCATTAAATATTTATAAAAATACCTTAATCACTATTTTGTATTACATAATTACCTTATCATTGAAATTCCCAATTAGTAAGTTTGCATTTATTCTAATCTTTTTTGGTGTAAATTCTTATATAAACTGCTTTATGCAATATGAATAAAATTGTGTAACCTGTATTCTCTAGTGTGTTACATTGACATTAACATGGGTCAGCGATAAATAGAAAATAGCTGCAAACTATATAAATACATTAAAATTCTATTACAAAATGTACTAAGTTTTATCGCTATCCCAGAACATAATTTTGTATTTCATTCATTTCATTTTCATAGTCAACTTTATTGGCCCTCACAAACGCATTTGCGAATTAATAAAATTTGTGCCATGTTTTTTTCTAAATAAGTAACAACTTATGTAGGTCGTAGTTACATTAATAATTGATTTTTTTATTAGTAATTAAAAGTTGTGTAATTAAAGGTTAGAACTATGTGTACGCTAGGGTGTAAAAAATTTCCCAGACGTTCTTAAAGTAATGCTATACTATTATACAGAAGAAAATTAAACAAGAACTGAAATGCCGGCAAATTAAAAGGCGTATGTAAGATAATGAATTTAATATATAAGAGATAGTATAAGATGAAGTTTATTAACAATGTTAATTGTCGTATTATAAATTACTTTCCCTTTAAGGCATATTTTGCTTTCAATTTTGAATATTAAAAATTATACTTATAATGGACCTGAATTATGTTATAGTAACATAAAAAAAATGTTTGTTTAACCTAAATTGTTAACATGTTTTAGTACATTTACTTTACCTAATAGACAATTAAGAATAGACAACCTTTTAAAAAAAATCAATTCGCGGTGAACTTATTTATTGTCTGTGCTCCAGCAAGAATCAATAATTGTTTAAGCAATACACTAAAAAAGTACTGTAAGTTCAAATAAATTGTGCGCAAAAATGAGTTTTTTTACGATCGTGCAAGCAATTACTACTTTGCCAAAAGTTTCACTTTTTTGCACTAGTGTAAAAAGTAGTTTTTTTTATTTTGTTATTTTATTTTTTTTCGATCGTAGAAAAAATGTTGTGTGCAACATCTGCAAAAAACATATTTGTTGCACTAGTTACACAAATAACTATTTAATAACTTAAATTTAAAAAGAAGTGTGTGATAAATCGGGAATATACAAAATTAATTGTAAAGACTGTAACCAAGTATATATAGGGCAAACCAAGAGACCTATTAAAACTTGTTTTAAAGAGCAGTTATCTTCATGTCTAATATCATCGCACAGATAGGTCTAGTGTTGCCATGCATATGCTTGAAAATGGGCCATAGAGTAGGTGACATTGAATTAATTAAGAGGGTAGATAATAAAAACGAACTTGATTTTTGTGAAAGTTTGGAAATTATTAAAAACAGAAATTTGCTTATGAATTATGATGATAAAGGTCCATTAGGATTTTCGGAATTATTTAAGTATATCTAAGAATCAATTAAGTTTAACGATGCGTGATAAGCAGATATATATATAAGCTTCCTGTTGTTTTTAATTTTAGTATCGGTGTCGTTGATGATTACAGCTTAGCTGTTGAAATACGTGTCCGAGTAAAGTTTTTTGGTGCAGTTTTTGGTGTTTTTCTGTTTGATAAATAGACGCTGCAGTTTAGTGTTCCATTCCTTTAAACTTAAATTTAGTAAATTACAATATAAATTTATTTTTGTCATTGATATGGAAACAAAGACCTATTTTGATATCCACTTTTTAAAAATATTCTGGTGGAAGAATTGGGATGTCCAATGTATTGGTAATATTCGCAATGTTGTCAAACGGTCTATGATTCTGATATAATAAATGTTTATTGACCTCATAAAAAAAGTAACATAAGAAAAAAAACAAAGAATAATATTTCACAAATTATTATTAAACATAAATTAAATTCGAAAGCCAAATGGTCACTGGAACAAACTAGCTGCACAAGGCAACCGTCTGGTTAGCTACTAAAGTAACTACACCCGAAACCAAAAGTATAAGTCGGCACTTAACACGAGCTCAGAAAAATATCAAAATTTAAAAATAAATAAAATAAAAAAAAATAATCCCAAAACGCAACCTCAACAAAAATTTCTGCTCCAAAAAAAAAGAAACTGATTAAGAAAAAATTATATAAGCTCGTGTAATGTAATGGTCTGACCAAAAAACAAAGAAGAACTTTACTTTGTCAAATCTTCTCTGAATAACATTAACTTAATATTCTGTTTAAACGTAGACAGAGAACAAGTTTTAATTTATTCGAGTTTAATGTTGTTATAAGACATTCATATATTATAAGAAAACGACTTCTTAAATTGTTCTAGCTTAAAAGGGCGTAAATTTAAAGCATTCTTTTGTCTAATATTAATGTTATACACGCATGTCCTAAATCTAATTTTATTGTACAAGTATGGCGGCGTTGGACTGGTCAAAAGTTTATGATAAAAACAAAGAGAATGAAGAACAACTATTGTATGTGAAATATGTTGGCTTCTTTAAATGTTATAAATAAACCGTAAACAGCGGTTTTGGGGTGCAATTCTCGAGTGACAACGCTGTTACCTTATGTCACGAATGCCAAAATTAATATAAATTTGATTTACAAGTAAGAATAAATAGTAGCAAAGCTTTAGGCCATAGAGTCCATTAGACAAGGCAATAGGAACTTGATACCAGTTTAAAAATGGTCTCGATTTTTGTATAGACTTGCGACATCTTGCTTACATTGGAAAGATATTTAACCTCGCATGCAAAAACTTTCGCAGACACAAAAATAACAACCACAGTATAGAAATAGAGTATGTCTTAGTCTATAGTCCAACTGTGTCTCAAGCTGAAGCTTTTTAGCTTGTCTTCGAAAGAAAGGGGAAGGTGCTAACTTCTTCAACACTATTGGCTTCACATCCATCAAAAGGTTTACACCTAATATTAGCTATTTAATAATAAAACAATAATTTTTGGACATTAAACAAAAAAGTAACTATTAAAGCAAATATGAAATGTCAAAAGAGCAAAAAATCTACCTAATTAATGACCATTCGAGTTTAAAATCATCAAGTTTAGGAGTAGTTGGGAGATACAAATAAGCACAAGATGGGTACCGAAGGAATAACTCTAAATGAGGAAGATTAATAGACAAGAAGATGCGATAAAATTGCAGGTTGAATTTCAATTTACTGAAGTTTTGAACATTCTACCAACCGATAAATTTAATGATTATCTATACGTAGAATCCAATTACCAATTTAAATTAAGAAGCTTCCACGTTACTACCTTCCAAAAACTGAAGATGATGTATTAGTAAAAATAATACGATTTAAAATAATTAAATGTTCAAGTTTTACCAACTTTTTATTTCGTTGTTGAGATGTATTTTTTTTAATTTTTTATTTAATAATAGTTGTTTTTTTAAATTAAATTTAAGTAAGAAATTTTTTGTAGGAGGGAAAGTTTTAAAAATTAATTATTGTTTTTTTTTTTTTACTTTTTTTTTTTTTTTTTATTTACTAGTTGTAAAAGCTAAATTATAAATCTTCTGCCATGTTTGGCTACGATTTCTGTTTCTTCCAAAGCACCAATTGCACCTAACTGTAATTGCTCACGCAATGCCATATAGACGTCTTAACATGGACGTGAGTTGTTCGTTAAAATTCGTTGAATTTTCTTTTAAATGTACTTAGGAAACCTCTTCAGGGCTACCAAAAATTATTTTGCTTAACCACACCAACAAATTCAACAACAACAAACCAACCAAAATCAATGAATAAACAATTTTTAAATGCTCTCAGCAATTTTCGGTTACGAAGAAAATTTTTAAATTAATAAAACGCCACTTCATTACGTATACGTTACTGCATTTCAAATGGGTAAAGACCATACGATCTAAATCGTACGATACGAACCGTATGCGAATCCTTTCCGACAGTTCGAAAATTTTGATTCTCAAAATTCGTACGAAAATCGACCATTTCGTATACAAAATCCACTCGTACGAACTCGAGAATACGGCCCCTATACAACTTCACAGTAATTAAAATTGGACAATATTAACGATTTGCAAAGGATCTTTCTTACAGAAACATTTAAAATGTGTCGGTTAGTGTACAACTACTTTAGAGTCAAATAAGCCTTCCTTCGAAGCTGTGGTATAAATATAAGATCAGAATCCATCAAAAGCCCTAAATTTCTTATTTTAGCAACGACAGGAAGAGATGTGTTATTAATCTGAATATTGAAAGAGTTAGATACAATCTCGCGGTCTTCACGTCTGCCAAACAGAATATTTGTTTGGATTGATAACAAGTTGATGTTTTAATTTGGACTATTGGCTATTTTTAACAAGATTCCACCATTAAATTATTAACACCTCCAACTGTCAAATTTCTGTTTAACTTGGTTTTTGAAATATGACAACAAATTTTTGTAATATTGATTCAAAACGCATTAAAAATTGGCGTTTAAGAAGTTATATATCAAACCGTTATTGTTATATTTATTTATTTTCTAATTCCTATGATTTACTATTTTTAATTCATCAATGTACACAAAATTGGATTGAAATGTTATTTGTTTTGATCTTTAAAAAGATTTGTGTGTTTTCGCACGCATTGGTTTTGTGATTGTTCAAATCCCTTCTGTTGAAATGAAAATGAAACTTTATAATTTATAATGACCTTTAAATAAACTAAAATTATGTTAAAAAAACAATGTCATGTCAAAAAATTTTATGCAACTGACAGTTAAACTAGTAGGAAACCAATTTTTAGTATAAGCATTTTCTATTAAGAATTTGAACAGCTGAATAGACATCGGTTAAACCCGTGATGCATCGGCAATCGGCAGGTTTAGTGACGGAAGCTGTATTTATTTCTATTCTTTCGATTAAAAATCTTAATAGTGAAAAGTAGTCAACTTTTACCGAAGTTTATTTTTACGTAGATATTTCAATGTTTTCTGTATATTATAACTAATTTTCTTGTTTTTTAGACATTGCAAACCCATTTTGTGTCATTAAATTGTTCACACTATTTTTATAGAATTAATAAACCATTTGATTCATTTTCCGTAATTTAATGATTCATAAAAATCAAACAGAGTTAATATGGTGTGGTTACACCTACCTACCGCATCGATTTCGTCTTCGGTGTTGTTATTCGAATTACTGTTTAAAAAATTTTTATACATATTAATTACAGAAGTATATTACTTGCTAAACTAGTTTCGGTAATATAAAATGATTTTAATTAGTGGTGGACGTGTTTTTCTTTTAGTTTTTATAATATTAAGTTCAGAAACTCTAACGATCTTATAAATTTACATATAATTTAAAAACATAATATTATTGAGTGCACAGACTAAAATTTCTTTGCATATTTCATCTAACTTTACTGCACGCTTTTGATAAAAGCACAACTTTGCCTTGTCAAATTTTATTTATGAGTTTATGAACTATTGTTCCAAATTAGGAACACTGATATTTTTTTCTTTTAAATAAATGTAAGTTTTGAATATAGCCTATCATTTTCATCCTTATTTTGACTTATTTTCTGACAAAATTAATTTTTATAACATGGTTTTCTAAATAAGGACCTTAAGAGGTTAATGCCTACAAATTTATTTGTGTATTTTCTTTTGAGAAACAATCTTTGATCTTTGCCAGTAATGACAAATTGTCGAGGTTTTGTTAGTTTTAGTAAAATGCACATCAACTATTAATGCTGAGTTCTCGTCTTTGATGTCCCCAAATTTAACTTTGCATACCTCCACAAATTCAAAAAATAAGAGCAGTCTAAAAAATATAAATTTTAGTTAGAAGAATTAAAGTTTAATGTCATGTTGACATCTTTGTTAACAAATAGAATTTATCAGAAGATGTTTGTCACTCGTTTCTGCGAGGTAATTAACTGATCCTTACTTCAACAAAGCTCTTAACTTGCAGTAAATAGCGACGTTTACATCATGTTTTGCTACTAGCCTTCAACCGAGCACAGAGTATATGTACCATAGGGTACTGGATTTGTACTTGGTTCTGAGTTCACCAAAATAAGTCAGTAATACGTTCTCAGAAAAGGAATTCACTTTGTTATTTATTTGCCTGTCCAAGAACTGTTTGTTGCATGCATGTTCATATAGTTCTTTAGAGATCGATTGAAACAAATTTCTGCTGATGTGTGCGGCTTTTTCTACAATTTTAGGCGTAGTTAGGTTTTCCTAATTGTCATCGTCATTTTCATCTTCATCGCAGAAATCCATCCTTTTCCATATTTACAAATTTTGCTCTAATTAACTAATATTGTTTTAATAGTTAACAAATAAACTAAAATTGGTATATTTAACTTACAGAAAATCCAATAATTCTTTGCTATTCGTTACTCCATTTGCAAACGGTGGAAACGTCACGTCCTTAAAGTTAACAGATCACTTGAGGCAGATCAAAAATTTTGTACATTAGAAATTAAGTGCCTATTAACTGCTAATTAAGTACCTTAATTACGAATTAAGTAGTTCTTAGGATATTCAATGATCTGCTATCTTAAAAAAAAGTTAACAGATCAAGTATCTAAAAACAGTGATAGAGTTTGATTACAATGTCTAAATGGATAAAAAATTAAGTGCTATTTAAGTGCTTCATGTTCACTATTTCAGAAGCACTCAAAAACCTTTTTATTCTAAATTACTCATTAGTCTGCTAACTTTGGGAGATCAAATGTTAGAAACCACCTTGGACAACTATAATCGAACTTCTATACATTTAAATGCTATTTAAGTGCTTTATGTTCATTATCTTAGAAGCACTCGAAAAACCTTTTTTTCTAAATAACAAAATGTTAGAAACCACTCTAGACAACTAAAGTTGAACTTTAACACATTTATAAATTTAAATGCTATTTAAGTGCTTTATGTTTACTATCACAGAAACACTCGCAAAACTTTTTTTTAAATAACTTAATAATATGCTATCTTCGGTAGACCATATGTTAAAAAAATCTTGGCAAATTAAAATCAAAACCTAGGACATGTTTAGATTTAAGTACTTCATGTTCAAAATCCCAAAAGTTTTGCAAAAACTGTTTATTTAACACATTGATCTGCTACCTTTAGCAAAACCAAATGTTAACTTGTTCAAATTAAAATCAAAATCTAGGATATGTTTTTATTAGCCGACTAAAAACAAACACGTTACAAACAGGTTACCAACTAATTGTGGCGTGTACAAATTAGTTGGCAATCAGTTTGTAACGCGCCGGTAACAAATCAGCAGCAACCCAAAGAACTGATTGCCAGGTTTTTGGATTTCTAGATGATTTTATAAAAAATGATAGAACAATCGTTAAATATTAGTTTTGTAGGTGTTACGTTTATTTATTTATTTATTTACGTGAACACCAGTCGACTCTAGATTTTGCAACACTTATTGTTCTATAGATAGGTTAAAGTTTAATTTTAGTTGTCCAATGTTGTTTCTAACATTTGTTTTGCTAAAGATAGCAGATGAATAATTAATTTAAAAAAATATTGAGGGCTTTTGAGATACCAAACATAAAGCACTTAAATCTAAACATACTCAAGATTTTGACTTTAATTTGTCCAAGTATTTTTTAACATTTGGTTTGCTAAAGACAACAGTTTAATAAGTTATTCAGAAAAAAAAAAGATTTCCAGTACTTTGGGGATAGTGAACATGAAGCACTTAAATATCAATTAAATCTATAGATGTGTTCAAGTTTGATTTTAGTAGTCCAAGGTGTTTTTAGCATTTGGTCTGTTAAAGATAGCAGATCAATTAGTTATTTAGAAAAACAAATTTTGAGTGCTTTGAAATAGCAAACATAAAGCACTTAATTAGCACTTAAATTTAAACATACCCTAGACTTTGATTTTAATTTGTCGAAGATTTTTTAACATTTGGTCTGCAAAGACAGCAGATCAATGAGTTATTCAGAAAAAAAAAGCTTTCTAGTACTTGTGAGATAGTGAACAGGAAGCCCTTAAATAGCACTTAAATCTATAGATTTGTTCAAGTTTGATTTTAGTTGTCTAAGGTGGTTTCTAGCATTTGCTCTGCCAAAGATAGCAGAGAAAAAAAAGCTTTTTAGTACTTCTGAGATAGTGAACATGAAGCACTTAAATAGCACTTATTTTTTCGATCAATTTAGGTATTTTAGATACTTGGTCTGCTAACTTTTTTTTAAGGTAGCAGATCATTGAATATCCCCAGAACTGCTGTAGCAATTAAATCTTAATTGAGGTATTTAATTAGCAGTTAATTAGCACTTAATTTTTAATGTACAAAATTGTTGATCTGCGGCAAGTGGTCTGCTAACTTTATAGACGTGGAAACGTCAGTCGGCAGAGCACAAAAGGCGTTGCGATCTAGACATCGAGAATTATCGATCTGTGTGCAAAATAAAACACACAGCTGTCCGCCAATCACATTTCTCAGAATTTTTATTTTACACGGATATGCGTTTCGTTCGTCTTCGTCCTGAAATTGTTTGCAATTTTTAAATTTCACTAAAAGAAATCCGTCTGAAATGTGACATATTTCATAGTGAAAAAATGTTTAATTTGACTGAACAAGACAAGTGGATATTAATTATAATAAATCATGTTCAAATAAAAATTAACAGAACTGGACTGGGTTGCTTTTGGAATTTTCTTTAACATTTGGAATGTTTTTGTAACAAAAAAGTCTAATACGAAGTTCAGGTTAGAATTTGAGCTATCTATCGTATGAGTCTTTCCTAATTTTGTTTTGATATTTTCGTTTCATATTTTGCAATTCTCAATCCTTCAACCAAATCCTTTTTTTTTAACTTGCTCATCGGTTTTTTTCCGATTTGTGCAAAACCAAATAATACAGTAATTTTTGTTTATTTTAAGATTATATTGATGTTACGTTTTAAGGCAGACTTCTACGCCACCACGCGTTACTTTGTTGTACTATTTATGTACAATAAAATTAAATCCATTAAATTCGTATCTTATAGTTTTCATAAATTATTTATATCATCTCTATTTATGTATTAAACTTTCTTCATTTTCAAGAACAGGTGCACGCTAGTCCACATGTTACCAGTTCCAGGACCTCCTCCTCTAATAACATATCTTGGTCACTCGCTATCAGTATTAGAATCAGGATGGTTGAAATAGCCCAAGTCTTAGTTTTAAATTAGTTAGTACCAAATAAACATATTATTTACGAGCTGATATTTGATTCATAGATGCATAATTTTGCTAATGTTCGAGAAATACTAAATATACGCAATAAAAAATAAAAAAACATAAGAATGAAGAAATATTTTGCTTACTTTACTGAACTGCGGTATGTCATAAAGCTACTGTCATTTATCCACACGAGATAATATTTAAAAAATTGTTGCTATGGTTTTAACAATTGTATCAAAGTTTTTAAATTTTAAGTCGTGTTGGTGCAACCAGACATTAAAGATAGATGTGAATAATACGTATTACACTACTCGCAGTTTTTTTGAATTTTTCTTCTTGTGCGCAGTATTTTTATTGAAATCATTTTTTTTTATTAATTATTTTCATTAAAAACTTGCTTAATCATAAAATCTCAGTTTTTATCAAAAACGCACTTAGGAATTTATATATGGGAAACAAATTCTTGTTTCCAATTGAATTTTGTATTAGTATGTAATAATGAACTGTGTTTTAATTTTCATTCATTTCAATATGGGTAGGTACAATTAGTGTGGTTAACCATTTTTAATTTCTTTTGAAAATCTCCACCTTCACAAAACGTTTAAATAAATTGTTTTCTTGATTATGTGCGCATGAACGTAAAGTTACCCTGTCGGCATTCACGGCTGTTTATCAGTTTTCCACATACCCTCTATCCGAATGGCTCTATAGACTTAAGGGAAACTTTAACGGTAGATGAATTGATTAGTACGTTTCGCGCGTAAGTGATTAAAAATACTTTAACTAAAAAGAAACTATTTAACGGTGCTTTGAAAATGTTTAAGTAAGTTGTTAAAAAAATTGTTTCAAATCAACATTTCCTGATTTAAGTTTGTTTTTTGTTCTATTAAAAGCACGTATTTGGCAGCGCAATTAAGACTATTTCGTTTTTATGGAAACAATTAAAACTTTGCTTGAAACTTTTAAATATGTTATTTGTTTCAATACTTTTTATCTAATTTAAGATTGTTAAAGGCTTGAAAAATAGTTTTTATTTATTTTCATTGTTATTGTAGAGGTCTAGTTATTTTTATACTTAAAAATTATCAAATAATTTTAATAGAGTCTGACATGTCTTTGTGTTGAGATTAGACCTATCACGAAACTTTGTTAATGCCAATGTTTTTAAGATTAAAATTATCACTTGACCACAATTTTGTTTATATACGTTACAAAAAAATGTATAATTGGCAATATTTAAGACGCGTATGAATCTAAATCTTAAACAAAGTAAAACTTAGTTTTAATTATATGTTTTAAAACATGTGTTCTACTGATTTAAATTGATAAATCTGGTTTGATATATTTATTGTAGTCCAAAGCAGTTCATAAGTTCTATTTCCTTCTCACCAAATTTTTTTTCTACAGTTATTTATTATTGGTTTAGTTAGTAATTACTAATCAATTTACTTGGTACTATATTTTACTATTATTGTTAATTAGGTAATAAAATTTATTATTTTTATATTATTATTTAAATGTTTTATAATTGGTAACTTTAATTAACTAATTAGACTTTACATTTTAATCAATGGTGAGTTTATCATTGCGTCACATACTTCTAGGGATTAAAAATAATACGGATATGTTTCTTTATAGGTTTAAAATATTTAAATTAAATGTGATTAACTGGTCCAATACTTTTACGCAAATGCCAAATCAAATCAGATTACATGTCAAAAATAAAAAATAAGCTTATAAAAATATTTTAAAGTAGCTACTGGTAATGAAAGATTAAGTATTCAACTGAACATTTCAACAATCTTGATACAACTTTGTACCCATTGAATATTTCATGTTTTTGTTAGTAACGGAACGCATAAATCAGATAAGGTTGTCGTTTTGGATAGGCTGCTATGGTATTAAGATTAATATAAACCTTTGTTGTCTACGTATATTGCATAGGTAATATTACTACTTACGAAAACATGCTCGAAGAAATATACAGATTAAAAGTTCATGATTTCACTTCAGAATTACAGAATTCATAGGAGTATACTTTTGTTTAAACAAAAATTAAGACACAAGTTATTTTTGAAAGTTCTCATTAAATATGAATTTTTTCATAACTTTGTATTTTAGGATTAATACTAAGAATGGTAATAATTGCAAACTTTCTAAATAGCTTTGATTGTGAAATTGATTGCAGTATCAAACTAAATAAGAATAATAGAACAACAACAGGAAGTAATTCTTACCTATTTAAGATACAAACCTCAACTAAAATCCAAAATAATACAACACTGTCGCTCAAAAACGGACACTTTCCAAGTTGTTGTTGGGGTACATAAAAAATTATAAAATCTCTTAAATTGTGTTTAAACAAGGGACATCTACTTATCAATGAAAAAACAAAAAGTTAACAAAAACAATGTTATCATTGATCTCTACATACAAAGAAATTAAAAAGATCTTAAAAGTAAAAATTTAAGTGTATTAATAGGTGTTATTACCCTAGCTCTTATAACCTCTCCCATTCTTATCTCAGCTCTATTGATTGTAGTAGGGATTATTAGAGTGGCCACCGAAATTGTCGTATACTAACTTCTTTCAAGTATTGTAAGACAACTCTCGCAATGTGCGAACGTGCATTACCACTCATAAAAAAATTCTCGCCAATGAATGATGCGTAGGAAACCAAATGTGAATTTATACATTCAAGATCATTTCACTGTCTCCATTAAACCCAGTTCTCGAAGATATACAGCATTGACTATAGCTTTCTCCTAGTCTTTGTCCATCTTCCGATCGTCTGGACTAAATCCAGACTCATTTGTACACGTTCTTCCATTTGTTGTCACCTCAATTTACATACTGTTGAGCAAATTCAAGCTATGTTCATCGATGTGCTAGCGTTAATTTCTGATCTATACTGTCCGTTAGGAGACCAACCTGCTTCTTTCAGCCTCCCACGGTTTACTTTTGGGGCTGAAATTATTACTTCACGAGCATAAGCTAATCGTCCAGCAAGAATAGTTGATGGTAATCTCCTATGCTCGCGGAACAGAAACTTAGAAAAAAACAGATCACATCCATCTTGTAAATTTATGTGTCTTACGAAACCGCGAGAGCAAGATGCACTTGCAGTACTTAATATATTAAAGTGTTGTGCAATATACCGCCCACTCGGTGATCGTTATTTAAAGCAACAACTTGAGCAGCAATTACAGGTTGCATGGTACACGTATAAAAGTTAAACACACCACCGACATACATCTGTATGAAAATAAACACAGTCTAAATAAAAAACAATTCGATAAATGAAATTGTGAGTCGCGTCTTATATTGTGTAAAAACGACTTTACGTTAATTTTACACCAAAAAAAACGTTCAATATTACTTTAATTTTTTTAAAGACGTATTACATTAGTTAACTGATTTAACACAAAATTTAGTACCTACTTTAAATTTAAATAATTATTGAAGTGTCCGGAATTTTTTGAACGGCAGAGTATATTTCACAGTATGTAGTGTATTAAGATCTTGATTCTCAAATTTTGATCTAAAATATTGAATCTACAATGCTAGATTCATTCTAAAATAAAGTATAAATTATGTACATAATGAAATTCATTGATGAAGTTAGGAAAAGATATTTCCTCTAACACCATTTTAGAAATAATACATTCTTCTTATAATTTATTTATTCACTGTAAGAACTTTTTGGTTAATAAAGTAATGCGTATTTAATCTATTTCAAAAATGTTTTTATTTATACTTGGTTCTCTTACGTATTACTTAATGCTAATTTTTTGCGTATACCTACATACAAGCAGTATCTATGCTTGAACCAAAAAATTAATTCGTTATTAAGATTGTTTTGATAAAGTGACGCTTATATAGTGCTTTTGTGTTACTTAGTTTAATGATAACGCGTCCAAGCCTCCTGCCGAAGTGGGCGTATTTTCCTGAAATTATTTTACGGGTGCTGAGTTGTGGTTAGCCGGATGTATTCGGTAATGAGTTCAGCAAAAAATGGTTTATGTTTTGTGCAAGTTTTAACTCGCTTCGTGCCGTAGGTGCGAAGTTACAGAAGAACGACGTAGTAATTGAAAAGTTGCTAGTTTATTAGTAGCTTGGGTTATTATCTTCTACCGAGCGTACAAAATTGGGCGTCTACGGCACTGTAAAAATCATTAGTACTTACTGCTAGAATACCGGGAAGAAAAAGATGTAGTGCTTCTACCAGAACCGAATGCATGCCCACTTATCCTTCCGGAAGGACAAAAGACGTTCTATCATTAGCAATGCTATCATTTGCGGTTTAAATGAGTTAAATTTGCAAAATTCAAAATTAAACCAGCTTTTACCATTTAAGTAGCATGTTCACTGGGTTACTTATAAATAGTTGGTATTATAATATAAATTCCTGAATAATTTTCATTCCATTTCAAAACAATTTTTAATACTATTATTGGGGTTAATTCAAACAAAAATGTTATATATGTGTTTTTCTTGTTTATTTTCTACGATTAATATCTTTTTTTTTAGTACGCCGCGCCGTTTCAACGGTCAAATTTGTTTATTTATTTTTTCTTTCATTAAAAAGTATTACAATAATTTAAGTAAATTAAATCTACAATTTTCAATTTTAATGTATTTTAAAATGTTCTCTTTTTTGTCAGTCAAGTAATGATAGAAGGAGTACGAATAATGACAAAACAATCTGTAAATATAACAATTTTATATTGAGAAATAAATCTACCACAATTTACCTAACTTACATCCAAAACTTTTTAAGCAACGGATATCGAACAGATAATAATAAATATGAGTGTTTGTATACCATTAATTTATTTGCAAGATGGAAATACAACTTTTTAAGCATTATATAAATAAAGTTATGAGTGGAAGAAGCAAAATATTAACTAACATTTTATGTTCTACATTTTATAAACTAAAAATAACGTAATAATATGAAGTCATAAACAGATCACTTTATTGAATTTAATTTTGTTGCGTTGATGACTTTTAGTGTCTAGTTATTTTTTTTAACTCATATCTTATTTCTTTAATATATTTTGGTATACAATAAAAAAAATTCATTAAAGTTAACGTGTGCATATTCAGACTTTTAAATTAAGACAATTTGATGTAGTAACTACTATAAAATGGTTGTACTTTTATACAGTTAAAAAATGCACTGAAACATACATATTTATTTTAAATTGTGAATCAACTTAAACATTTATTTTAAAAGTGTTTATAAATATAGAACTAAATTATCAACAAATTAAATTATAATCTAAAAAAGTTAGTTATTTAAATTTTGATAATTATAATTAGTTCAACCAATACGAAGAAATTAAATGGTGATTAAGAGGAATTGGTTATTTACTTATAGTTAGAGTTAATAAGAAAATCAATGTATACTGACCGTGAAAATTAATTATAATTTTTGTTTAAAAAAAGTTAATATTTGCATATCGTAGGTACTAATTGAATTTTTATGCAAAAACAATGTAAACATTTTTCTAAGAACAACTAACGATGTTTCAGCATATAATTGATGTGACTGAATTGGTAAATTGTGCATAATAATTGTTGTATTAACAAAATATCAGCGGTTTAATTTATATATTAATTCAGAATGACTATACTAAATACAATAACTAAATAAATTGCATTTTATAATAAAGAGTTAAAAATACAACGGTTAAAAATATAAAATATTTTAAAATACGAACATTATTATTTATAAATTATAATTTAAAAATTGATTATTATCAATAAATATTATTTTCTTATTACACTTGAAAGTTATAAAATGATGTAATACAAAGTTCGTGTGCGTTACAAACTAGCTTATAAAATGATATTAAAATGTTTAAGAAGGGAAAGTCTAGTCGTAGTGTTTGGTCGGAAAATAAGGCATTTGATGTAGCTTTAAGTTCAATCTCATTTATATTAATTAGTCTAAATTTTTTAGTTAAGTTGTGAAATTTGCATTTTATAAGTTTGTTTAAAGTTTATACACTATTACATTCCACAAGAAAGTGGTTCCTTGAAATTTATATATTTGCATTTTACGATACCTATACACCAAATTAATATCACAGAAATAAATAAATTAATGATTGTAAAATTTCGTGAGTTTTAATTCACAATCAATTTTTAAAAAAAGATAAATAAGTTTTTATGTTAGAAATCAGTCTACTAATTATGCGAATTTCTAAACACCATTAATTTTCACCGCCTACATTTATGTTAAAAATCGTAACTGTGATGAAATTCTTGAAAAAAATTCAAAAAGAAGGAATTCAATCTTAGTAGTTTTGTGGTTGATTAATTTAAAAACTATTACATTAATTTAAAAATAGCTGCTACGGTTCTTACAAAAAAACCAAACGTCAATTAGTCTTAGTTACCAACAAATTAAAATTATTTGAAACTAATAGCTTAACATTTTAAAGGTCTAAATGATCTAAATCTAACTCAGACAGGTGAAGATAAAATGTTTAGAATGTGCTGTTATTGTAAAATTAACTACAGTAACACAGTACTTATATGTTTTAAGTAGGAGTAATTATTTAAACTGCATAGAAAAATAATTTCTGTTAGATATCTTTTACTTAAATTTGTCTGAGAAAAAGAGTATACCTACCCATTCACATTAACAAAATTCTAAGTACATATATTAATATTTAATGAAACATTAAAATGTTTATTTTATAATACTTCCTAATAAATAGTTGCATATAATTGAATAAGTGTCTTATTTATTTAAAAGTATAAAGGTTTCATTTGCAGTTAGTGTTACGTACATCACGTTGAGAAAATTTTGAACATTCTGTGCAATTACTGCTTAATTACATTTGTTTGAAACATCTGTCGAAGAATTCATTTACTAAAGTATTTAACCATTAAAAATTTGAGAATTAATTTTTCTACTTGTATAATGCTTGAATTAAGTCGTTAATAAATTATCATAATACCGGCTTATGGATTAATACACGTACTTGTTGGTTTTGATTTAAACAATCAGTACACCTACCTACATTTTAAAATAATGTTTATGGTCTGATCGATCTTTTTTCTAAAACCATGTAACGGCTGCCGTAAATCGTAAAAATAAAGTTGATTGCATGAATTCTCACGAAGTGTTAGCGTGTTTCCGTGGTTGGCAATTTTACATTTATCGTTCCTTAAACTCAACAAATCTATTTGTTGTATTTGGTTTTATTTCAATTTTAATGTAGTATACTCTAAACGACACTTACAGATACTGTATTGTGTTCATTCAAAACACAGTTTTATACTATATTCATTACGTTTACTAATGTTAAATTGGAGAATTAATCCTGGTTTGCAGCATGTGGGTCAAATTGACCTAGAGTCACGTACAATTTAGTTTATCCAATGGTTTATCTTACACGTTATTATAGGAATTAAATTATGGACTTCTTTCAGGGATCTTGAAATATATTTAAAGTCTTATCAGATTTTGTCCCAGTTTACCTAAAACCCGTTGATTATACTGTAAAACGTACAGAAACTAGAAAATAAATAATGTTTACGATGTTTAAATTATATAATCGATACAGTGCTATTAGCACTCAAATATGTTTTGTGAATTATAACATTTCTTGTTCTTTACTTTGAAAAATATGTCAAATTATTAAATTTACACAGACCAGAGACGAATCAATACTGCAGAGTGTCGATATACGCCTAAGTAATTCAAACATGCAATGCTACATTAAATATAGTCCAGTCACTTTTTCAGAGACAGTTCGTAAAAAATTTAAAAAACATCTACCTTTTTGCTAAAAAATTGTATTTTTTTTAAAATTGAAAGAAAAAAACTTTTATTCAGCGATAAATTTTCTACAAAACAGTATATTTTGAAATTGTAATTTTTAAAAATTTATTATTAATTACAGTAAAAAACAGCAAAAAATGTTTTTCACTACTAGCTATCAAACACAGTCATATTAACCTTAATGCAGGTTGTGAAGTTGAACTTTTAAAGCTACGAGTCAATAAAAAAATTTTTATTAACCTAGGTCAATAATAAAACAAATTTGGTAGTCCAAAGCCGACTCTGCGTTCTCAGTTAGTTGATAAACATAACCTCACAACTTCAAGCTACACAAAAATTCAAACAATTAAACAATTTTTAATTTATGAATACAAATAACGTTAGAAAAGTTCAAACACATTAGGTAAGTTAGAAACAATGGCATTATTATCTATTTATAATAATAGTTTATCGAACAATTATTATAGGTCACATTAATTCCCGAAGAACTAGTGATCGAAGAAGTATTAGCTACATTTTGCATTGAAGGTGCAGTGTTGCACTTTCAACGACACTTTCAACTGCTGTTGATGTTGATGCAGAATTAGACGTAGTGGCACTAATGTACGAAGAAGACTGAATAGGATTTGAAACGAAGGTTCCTTGTAGCATTGACGCAATCCGTTTCTTGTCAGTAAGAGATTGTTCAACATATCCCTCTGCTACCGTAGAGCTTTTCCAGCCTCCTAGGCGTTTCAACGATAAGATATCGCCACCGCTTTCTACTAACATGGTCGCAGAGGTACGTCTTAAGGAATGACCAGAATAACAATCTGCATCTTCTAATTTTAGATATTTGGCAACTACTTTTGGCACATTACTGATAGTATTATGACCTATATTTTGCTTGGTTGGTTTACCACCATGAAATCTTATAAAAAATCTTTGCATATCTGAAGTTGGTCGAGTGCCTGCATATTTTAACACTACTTTAAGCCACAGTGGATCAGTTATGACAAAGTTCCGGCTAGTGTCATTTTTACTATTTGGAATGGTTACTACGACAAGATCATTTCCTCGTACATCAACATCTCTGAACATCATTTTCACAAGTTCATCTGTTCTACAAGCCCCTGCTATTCCAACGACCAGAATTGCCTATAGAAAACTAGATTATTCTGTAAATTCTTAACAAAAATTTACTACATTTACCTTTGTAGAAAGAAAAAAGTCATCAGGTGCTTCAGTCAAGAATTTTATAATTTGTTCTCTGGAAAACAGGTGCCTTTTTTGCTTTGTATGATCTGTTTTGCCTTTTTAAAAAGATATAAGTTTTGGATACTTTCCGCAATCAATATTCTCTCGAATTGCAAGGGTAGATTTTAACATTGAAAATGTTGACCATAAAGTAGATGCCTTTTTACATTTGCGTGCTCCTGAAAATATACCAACAGCACGTTTTCTGTTACTGTAGTAACATTTTTGTGTGACACCAATCCTTGAAATCCTTGTATACTTTTAAATATAAATGTTTTGATTTTTCTGGAAGCAATTTATTGTATACTTGTTTTGCAGCTTCATGCAATTCTGGAGGAGTACACCCTTCACTTTCATCACTAGACATGATAAAATATTCGTAAATGAAAATAGTAATTGCAAATTTGAAATTACACTTTTTCAAAATGTCTGATATAAACAAATGAATAGTGATTTCTATTCAAATCAAGACTAACATATTTTTCATAGTTTTACAAAAATTCAAAATTAAAATACTTCCAATTAAGTTTAGTAGCTAGTAGTGAAAAATAGTATATAAACTACGGTAGTGAAGGTAATTATTGCCCGTCAGCGGTCGGGCAATAATGACTTACTTCACTACCTAGGTTTATAATATACTATTATTATTATTTGTGTTATGCCCTTGAAGAGCGCATTTAGACTAAACGTCATGTCCATTTCCTGTTGTTTCTCTTTACGTTCTGCCCAAACTTCCTCATTCGTGTGCTGTGTTTCTGCTTCCGTTCTTCAGTCCACTTTAGGTCTTGTTTTTTCTTCGGCTTCTCTTTTTTCCTGTTCGCCCAGTGTTCCTTCATCTTCTGACTGTGTTCTTGTCGTCTCTGTTCAGTCCATTGTGTTTGTTTATTGTATGGTGTCTCTTGTAATTTATTTCTTCTGGTCAGATTCCTAAAGAGTGTTTTGATTTGTATTGTTTCCTGTGTGATGTTGAGTTGTTCCATGTCATTTCTTACTTCATTCATCCATTTGTTGTTTTTCCTTGTGCTAACCCAGTCCAAGATCTGTCTTGTTATCCTATGTGGTGCCAATCTGCTGAGGTGCCCATAAAATTGTAATCTTCGTTTCCTGATTTTGTCTGTTATTTTCTCCGTGTGTTCATATAATTCTTCAACTGACCTCTTTATCCATACCCCGTCTTTTTGCGTCGCCCCAAAAATTTTCCTGAGTATTTTTCTCTCCGTCTTCTCTATCTGTTTGATTCGTGTCTGCTCTTGTATTACTGTGGTCTCGGCTGCGTATAGTGCTTCTGGTAGCACCACCGGCTCGTAGTGTCGTATCTTGGCCTTTCGTGAGATAGCTTTCTTATTATAGTGATTCCAAGTCAATTTGTAGGTTTCTCTAGTTTCACTTTTCACTCTTCATTAGATACGTTATTTCTTCCTGTAATCTGAAATGTTTCTCCTAGGTACTTAAAATTTTCTGTTCTGTGTATTGTTCCATACTTTGTATGTAGTGATGAGTATTTTTGGGCGCTCATGAACTTTGTTTTCTCATATGATATCTGTAGTCCGGTCTTGGCTGCGATTTCGTGTAATTCCTCTATGGCTTTTATTGTTTCTGTTTCTCGTACCGTTATGATGGCTAAATCATCTGCAAACGCTAGGCACTTGACTCTTACTTTTCCTAAAGGACTCCTTTCTGTGCCTTTTCCCATTCCTTCACTATTTTGTCAGTACTATGTTGAACAGCAATGGTGGAGGCCGTCGTCCTGCCTGACTCCTGTTTTAATTTCAAATTGTTCTGAGAGCTTCACCAAAACTTCACTTTAGATGTCGTGTTTGTTAATGTTTGCTGAATTAATGTTAGTGTCTTCCTATTGACTCTGTATTCTTTCAGGATTTTGAAGAGGGTTTCTCTGTCTATTGAGTCGTACGCTTTCTTAAAGTCAACGAAAGTGATGGTTATGTTCTGTTTGTGTTGCAGAATCATCTTAAGGTTCCAGATCTGTTCAGCGCACGACCTATGTTTACGAAACTACTATTATTATATATATTTTATTCATTTATTTATATCAATTGGTGTACTTCAATAATAATACGTGCAATTAAAGTTGACCAAAATCTGAACAAGATTATAGAGCAAATGAAATAGAATAAAGTAGGAATCAATTTGTATTAAAATTAATTTAAAAAAAGATGTCATTTGTACATGCTAAAAATGTACATCCATAATTTCCGGAGTCTTGTAGTATTGCTAGGGATATCCAGCAATTTCCGACAGTCTTCTAGAATGGCATGCAGGTATTTCCAGCGATATCAGACAGTATTTTTAGATTGCTGCGTTGCTGGTAAGTTTTTTAATAATCAACTTTTATTACATTAGATAATTTTGCAATTAAACTGTTATACCGTGTGTCAATTTAAAACTAACAATGGGCAATATCTCACAAACAAAAAATAATATAAAAAAATGCTTAAAACCGTTTCTAGCATAATATTTTTTTGTTTATTTGACACATTTAAGTGTCATTAGTGTTCATCATTTCTACGATTTGTACTGTCATTCAGCTGTAGTCGGCGATTTAGTTGAAAAGTTTAGAAAAACGGGATCAGTCCAAAATAGAAAAAGGAATGCTCCAAGATTAGTGAATAAAGGAAGGTTCTTGGACAATTTGCAATAGACCCTTCTGTATCAACTGGTCAAGTATCTTCAATGACAGGGCTATCACATGAGTCGATTAGGAAAGTATTGAAATCTATTCATTCATACAAAACGAAAATTTTTAAAGAACTAGGAAATGATGATCGAGACCGTCGAATTGAGTTTTGTGAAATCATGACTGAAAGAATTTTTGTTAAATCTAGACTATTAAAAAATATTTGTTTCAGTCATGAATGTACTTTTATACTGAATGGTAATGTCAATACACAGAACTGTCGGTACTGGAGTGATGCCAACCCGCACCGATTTATAGAAGGTCACACTCAATATCCTGAAAAACTAAATGTTTGGGCAGGGATATTAGGTGATGCCTCTTCTTTATACCAGGCAATTTAACTGCCGACGATTATCTGAATATGCCGGAAAACACCATCGAACCTTTAAAATTGTGCATGAATTAGAGAACCAAAGAAACGGCCAAGGCACTTTAGCTCTAGACGAAGATTTGCTGCACTTCCAACAAGATGGGGCACCTCCTTACTATACAGCTGCAGTTAGGCACTGGTTGGATACTAATTATCCAAACAAATGGATTGGAAGGAGAGATCCTATTGAGTGGCCACTGAGATAACCAGAGTTAATCCCACCGGACTTTTTTCTATGGGGTTACCTTAAATCAGTTATTTATAAAACTCAACTTGCATTACGTGGTGAATTGCAGAATTACTGAAGCATGTCGCGCTATTAGTAGGAGACCTTTTGTCAAAGTTCGTGCAAAATTCGAAAGTAGACTGTATTATTGTTTACAAAACAATGGAACCTACTTTAAACATTTACTTAATTCATATTTTTAACAAATTTGTAGTTCAACAAAAACTTCATTACATTTTCCATTTAAGGCAAGGTTTCACAATTATTGATTCACCCTGTACAATTATTATTTATACCGTTGCTTAGAATTCGTGCAAATAAGATTCAAAACAATTTTTAAATGATGATGTTTTATCACACCTTGGAGTTGGGAGGCTGTTGAAAAATGAAACAATTTTTAAAAATTCAAAATTTTTTAATAATTTTAAGATTATTAATATTTTACGTGTTTAAATTTGTTTAAAATTTTTAATTTTTCCCATCTTTTCAGGGTGAACGGAGTATTTCCAAGTAACTCAATTGGTCCATAAAAAATGTATTTTTTATCTACTAGTTATATATTGTCAGTTTTGGGCCAAATAAAATGATCCAGTTCAGACTTCAAAAATTTATTTTTAATTTTTCTCCAATTTTGTCAATAACTCGACCTATGTATCACCTATCATAATAAACGCAATAGTATTTTTTAATTTCATTATGTTTTCTAAATTCTTCCTCTTTCAAATCCTCGTTCTCATCAGACACTAACTCTTGTGTATAATTTTCATTTTCTTTTCTTTGTATAATTTGTCTTGTGGTATTCATAGCTCTAACATCTTATTAATCTATCTGATAATAGATGTCTTTTTGTATCACAAAGCAACCAACAGAGAGTTGATTTTCTTACAAGTTTAGCTTTATTAATAATAGTTATTTTTAAAAATCGTTTGTCATCAAATTCAGATATTTGTTGCCTAAAGGGTCTTGACCATAGTCCTTGATATCCAAGGATTTATATTGTAAAAGAATTTAAGTCTTCATTAATTTCGCTCCTGATGTATACTGTCTGTAACGTTTTTATTGGCGTTATTTTCTTCATTTTCTGATTCTTCCTCTTTATCCATTGAATCGTCTAATAAATTTACTAAATTTTATAATGAGAATTTTACATTTATACATTCGCCAGTATTAAATCCAAAAAATATTGAAAAAATCTAGGATTGTCTCTGATGCAGAACACGCAGCTGACGGTTGTCTAGGAACACAATCTAAATTTCAATTTATAGGTAGGCACGTTATCCAACCATTTTTGGGATAAGTTTCAGACGTTTTACTAGAGGAAGACTTGAATTCGTGAATAAGTTCTGCGTGTTTGACGTAGAAGGAAGGTCTGAAGCAATACTGTTTTGTAATAGTAAATTATTTCTTATAATGGATATAGGAATATTGTCATCATCTTCATCAAAATCGGAATCACTATAGCGTGCTTCGCATGGTTGGTTCAGAATGCCCCTAGAAATGCTATTTGGATTTGCATTTTCTTGGTCCCGAATCATCACTATCCACTCAGTTTCTTTGAGCTTTTTATATGTAGGAATCATATACACTTGTGTTGGTTGATTATTATGTTTATTTTCTTCCAAAAGCTCTAGTAGTTGGTGAAAAGACAAACTGAAATGAATCTACTGTTATAGCGCCATATTGCATAGTGTCCATTATAAGGGAACGCAACACATAAATGCAATTCTAAGAATGATGAATGGGAGTCAAACAAAACTAATTATTGGAATTATTGTATATAACATCAGTCAAAGTAGTAAGTAAGTAAAAGTGAAAGTAAGTGTAATGGTATAAAGTAAAACATCACACACCCTCTGTGTCTGGTGGAATATAAATTCTGGTCCATTATAATACAATGAGTGCACTGTACAGATTGAAATTGACAAAACAACTGCAACGACGGTATTCAACAACGTACTGTGAGCACTCTCAGGCAGCTACAAGTCCGAACTTGCAATGATGACGTCACAGGCAAATGACAAACTGCCGTCCATTATAAGACACATTATGCACTAATGGGTTAAACAACATTACAAAATTGGGTGATTTTGTTCAAATTTTGGGATTTCGGAAAAAAGTATAGTATGTACTCCTGCACTAAAGTCTAAAGTTCCAACTTTATTGCTTTGATACATAAATAACTATTTCAGTCAAATTTATCAAAAAAATATTAAAACTTTGTTTAATTTTATAATGTATTAGATTATTTGTTTAAAGTAAAAAATAAAAATATTATAGTACGTGTCATTCTTATAAGAATTTGATTTATTTACACTGATTTAATTTACACTAACTTATTAAGATTTACAGTGAATCATAAACTAAAATTGAAAATGAAGATATTAAAGCATTTACAACTATTTTATTGAAAACAATATAAACCAAATGAATTTGTCTGTTCCATTTTCATCAATTATCCTGCAATTTGTTTTACGTTTGTTTTATGCTTATTTAAAGTTTTTGTGCAGTTAGTTTATTAATACTTGTTTGAATTGTTAAACATTAAAATATATTAACGTTAAATACTTGATTGAATGTAAATTGATAAATTTTATTTTTTCAATTTTCAAATAATATTGAGTACCTAATTCATATTGTCAATTTAATTACTTAATTAACTAATTATAACAATGGATTGAAGTAAATCAGCAAGGAAAAGTTTTAGATTGTTATTCGTTTTTCTATTTGTATTGTAGCTGAATTTGAATTCTTTTAATACTTTAGTTGTCAATCAAAACGGCAAATTTAAAATGGAAAATTTTGCCATGCACTGAAGTTTTACAAGAAGCAATAGACGGTGTCGCCACCTCTGAACAACTGAAAAAATCAATTAAACAACACAATCGTAATCAATTTTTATTCATTCATTATTTATTGTACAAACAATTGTTGATAACAAACTTTAAGTATACTTTTTTATCAAAATTTTCCTTTAATTTTAAATTAAGTTCATGAACAATATTTATTTTTGGCAATAAAAATAACATTTCGTTTATGTTTTGTGCAAACTGTTATACAGAATTGAGAATCATTAGTGATCCATTAGAAGGAACATGATGGGAAGGAAAAATTAAATTACTTCGCATAAACGATGTTTTCAAAAGTACTTTTAGGGTTTTATCTCAACACCAGCAAATTATTAAATAGAATTATCGAACTGCACTGCAAATATAACTGAAGTTTAAGAAAAATGTTATTATTTATACATAAAATTTTATCGAATAAAGTACAGTTTCGTATTTATTCGTAATACGATTTGAACTTTTTAAAATTACTAACTAAATTATTTATTATGTTACATTTAATTTAACCAGTAGAAAGACAACTCCAGTACACCCAGTAATTGAGAATTTTTGCGTATTAGTATCCTTAGTCATCACAAATAACCTTATCTATTTTTAGTCTCACTTTTAAAAGCACTCTGTATTATGTTGAACATACGATTATGGTTTTATGTGTAAATTGGTTTTAAATTGAAGTCTAAGTCATATAAAATATTTTTTTTTATGTAAAAGTGATATTAAAAATTATCATCCTCTCTTTTTACCAATTTTATTTCATGTTTTTATATTTAGTACAAGTAACCTATATACCTTTAGTCTCACTTTTAAAAGCACTCTGTATAATATTGTATATATAATTATTGTTTATGTGAATTGGGTTTTAAATTGAAATGTGAGTCATATGAAATATTTTTATGTAAAAGTAATATTAAAATTATCATCCTTTTTGTTTTTACTAATTTTATTTCATGTAATATGTACTTTCATTAATTCAACGAATGTATATCGCGAATATACAAAGTGATTTTAATTAACGACAGATTCTTTTATTACGTTTCCACAATACATCACATTCTTTGATTGTTCTCAGTGTACTTTTATTTAAATATTTTTATTTAAATGTAGATAAATTAAGTCAAATACTTTATCATCATAGCGTCACCATAATAAATAAATATTTTCATCTGATTATTTGTTTTTAATAATTTTACTTGTTTTAATTTTATAAAATTCATGCTCAGTTTGTGTTTTAAGGGCATTTTAAGCTTGATCTAATACATGATTATTTCTGACGTAATTTTTGTTATATATGTTTTTATTCTTAATAATAATTTTGGTTTTATTTTTTAGTTTGGTTTACAGATCGTCAACCAACCACAAAAGTATTGAAATAAAATTTTATGTAATAATTTGTAATAAATTTTTTTTTGTAAAAACCCATATTTTGATTGAATAATTAATAATTCATTGAATTCTGTGGTAATTACCTATTTGCAGGTGACCAATATATTGACTATGTGTCATCGACAATTTTACCAAGTTTAATATTGTAGTTACTTATGCAAAAATTATGATCTTTTATTTTACATTTACTTAGATCGAATTTTCTTTAATTTCAATTCATTTTTATAATTTATAGTATACTATAGTATGTAATAATGTTTAGAGAGCTACAGGTGGTTTAAATAAAAAGTTAAATAAGCTTTCAAATATGCGTTGCAATATCGATTGCTATTTGATAATGTCTTTGGTTTAACATAAACGATTTAACGTTTCTCTATTATCTAATTGTAACTTTTTTTAATTTTGCCGTATTTGACTAAAATTACACTTGACAATAAAAAAAATAAATATTTTAAAAATATTATACATATCACACAATTTTATTTAGAAGAAATTAGTCAATACTTAGATCTAAGACTTATCTTTCAGAAAATGACAATTAATACCGTTTGTGTTAGCAAACAAATATATCACACATCAATTAAAGCAACTAATGGTAGTAGTCTGTATTTAAAAAAATTTTTACTTTAATATTTTGTCATTAGCGTAGATGTATAATATAATTAATTGTCCTACTTTAAGCAACAACACTTCAAACGTTTAATTGAGTAAGTTAAGATTAATTTGCCAAATACACAATGTTTCGTTAACTAAGCTCCAACTTAAAAGCCTACACGCATATATCTTATATGGAACCGTAAAATGATTTACTGAATTTCATTTTGAGATGAAACTTACATACTCACACCCGCATCCATTCAAGATGTATAACTTCAAATCTAAATTGGTTTCTAAGAAGAAACTTTTACATTCACTAACATAAAAGATCTGTCACATCAAACTTGATTGTTTTCGTTTCGTTTATTTTTAAAATACATTTATTTTGCTCTTAATTAAGCGGGTAAACTAATTAAGCAAAACACATTGGAATTGTTTTGCAATTATCGATTTGAAAAAACTCGTATTCAGGAAAGAAGGCAGCTCTGTCTTCAATTTATATTTTAGTAAAGAATGAACAGTTATCAGTTATTCTACATGTTAAAAAGATAAAGACAGAAAAATATCTTACCGTCTGATAGTTAGTAGGGGTTTATACGAACGTAAGTAATGATAAGAACCGTCATATTTTCTTAATACAGAGTGTTTGAAAATGTTTTCCACCGAATGCTTCAGGTGGTTTCTTTAAAAATAAGTTTCTTTAATATTTTTAATAACTAATTAATGAAAATATACATGGTGTTGCTGAAAGGTGTCATGGCTTTACCAGAGGATCTCTGGCTCAAAATAGACCCTTGACACAATTTACTTATATCCAAAGTGCACCATAAGGGCGCCAGAGGGCGTCAAACTTTCAAAAATATATTGTATATTGGGAATAACTCGAGAACGGTTCTACGGATTTTCTTCCGCTTTTGTGGTGTGGGTTGTCTGCTTCCGAAGACGTTTTCTGTGTAATGTGGACAAATTTCTGATGCCAGAAAAAGCTCATACGGGCACTGTCAAAACAATGATAATATTTTCAACCGTCAACGATACGAAACCAAAATAATTCTGACAAATAAAATGAACAATTTGAAAACTTTTTTCTCTCTTTTTAAATTGCGCTAATGTTAATAGATCGATCAGAAAAAATTAAAATCATAACCTATCTTGAATTTCTAAGCGTATGGATGCGCCTTTCAGGGATATGATTTTAATTTTTCTGATTGAACTAATAACATTAGCGCAATTTAACAAGTAAAGGAGAAAAGTTTTTAAATTGTTCGTTTTATTTGTCAGAATTATTTTGGTTTCATACGTTGACGGTTGTTAAAATCATTTATTGACAGTGCCCAAAAGAATTAACTTTTCTCTGGCATCAAATTTGTCACATTACACAGAAAACGTCTTGAAGCAGACAACCAGCATACAAAAGCGGAACAAAATCCGTCAAATTCGAGTTATTTCTAATATACAATATTTTTGGAAAGTTTGACGCCTCTGGCGCCCTTGGTGCACTTTGGTTATAGGTAAATTGTGCCTAACGGTCTATTTTAAACCAGAAAACCTCTGGTAAAGCCATGTACACACCTTTCAGAAACTCCCTGTATATGGGTTTTTGAGGGAAAGAACGCTGAAGTTCCTTCTGTTAGAAATCATATTTGTTATAGTCCGGTTCCGGTTCTTTCAAGGCATTGGCAAGAAGATGTAGAAACAGTAAGTGAGGCGAAAGACAATACAAAATCACAAGGTCCGTGCCTATTATCCAGATTTTGAAAAAGAGGAAGGATTACATTTTATTAACCAAGCATGATTAAATAATTTAGTGCAAGATCTTAATTTATCAAAAGAACATGCTGAACTGTAATTTTTCTTTTAATCTATTCTTTTGGTGCCTTGTAGTTAGGCAATTTAGGGATATTGAACTGCTTTAAGTTGGTGACTCTTTAATTTCGTCCGATAATTGGACGTTCATTTTTCTTTCTTTTGATTTGTACCTTTGACGTGGAAAGTTGTGAATCTCCCGTTCTAAATTTTGGGGAAAATCTAATAAAGTACCATTATTAATTAATTGGTAACGGAAATCAGCCCCATGCCAAGTTCTTAATATTATCGGAAAATTTATTAATCTATTCTACGTCATAAGTAGCATTTCTTAATTTAAAACCATTGTGAACTTTGGATTTTATCGCTATCTGACCACGTTCTCCGTTTTATAATTTCTACCAGGCAATGTTTGATTGAATGAATAACTACGACGCAAATTTGTCTAATTATGGTTGTAGAGATAACAAGATAACATCAACATTACTTCGGGATGCTGTTGTTATCTACATACTTGTTGCTATCCGGCTATTTGTCCACTCAAGGTGTCTATCAAAGATAAACTGATTGACCTAGACTTATCTATATATCTACACAAAAGAGATCTTTGTTCCTGTTTTGCTTATCTACGTGTCTATGTTACTACTCACTCGTTTTGGAATCACGAATCGACTACTCTTCATTGTAATCACCGATAAACCAGATACGTTAAAATTGTGCATCTTCTAATTCATTATTTTATTTAAATGCGATTGTATTTGTATTTTGACGTGAATTTACTTACATAATTCTTGCGCTTTATATTTGATCAACGTGATTTGAAAGATTTTTCGAAAATTAGTATAATACGCTTGCGCTTTTTAGTTTACTGTTAGATTTATCGTCGATTACCGGTACGCAACGTGAGTTTTTTTTATATTTAACGTCAATAAGATTAATTGCATTTGTGTCACCTCTTTAAAATTTAATTATGTGTTTTGCCTCGTTGATTACAATTTATTCGGCGACTACGCCCATCAGTGGTGCATCGTACGGAACGGTTATTACTTAATTTAACATTTAATTGTCTCTAAAATGACTAGTATCGTGTAACTACCTACAAACAGTTGTTGTGTATTTCATGTGTATAACTGATCTAGTCGTTTTACAAAAATTATATCTCTACAGTTTAACGGTTTGTTTTAGTGTCTAAACTTTCTAGTGGCTCTATAGTATTTACTACGCATTTTGCTAGGTGACTCCCTATTTATTATTTATTTTGCAGTGTAAAAGCCTTTGACTTAATTACTACCGAATACACCAACGATCCCTCTTTGACTGGTAGAGCTACGCGCTACACTGCCGTTTAATTTAATACTTTGACAACAATAAACCGTACCAAATTTGTGTAAGTCCAGGCAAACTTAAATTTTACCATAATCCTGGCAAATGGTGGTATTTTCATAGACTCATCAAAAATAAACTTATATAGACGGTTGTTATTGGTCACAAATTTGAAAATTAGTAAATGATCCGGATTTTGGAGAGCAGGTGAATGTCCTTCAGTTAAGAGTTTAGGTTTTTTAAAGATGTAATTACCAACTTATTAGGGAATGAAAAAGGCAATAATTACAAAGAAATTGTAAAGGAACTGATTAGACAAGTCAAAAGAAAGTCCAACTTTGCAAAAAGTCATCCAAATCTCAATAATGTTTTTATTTTATAAATACAATTTTTTCGTTGTTTATTTAATTTAATTTAGTTTTTAAATAGGTAATAATAATGATTAAACACATACATAAATATTTTTATCCACAATCACCATATTATAGAGCTATTATTATGCCGTTATGAAACGTATTATAACACCTATAAAACACTAGTGTTTTATATTCCATAAAACATTAGTGTTTTGTAATATATAAAATTCAAGAAAAATTTGCAGAAAATTTAGTAATTATTTATTAACATTAATATTAACATTCACGTTAACATCAAAAGTAAACTTATTTGCAATATCAGGATTTACATTTACACAAACCACGTTTGAGGAAGACTGCATCGCGGAGATCTCTTGCATTGTGCTGGATTTTCCTTGAATTTTTCTAGCAATATCGATTTTATTTGACTCGCTTTCTTCTATATACCCCTCAACAACACTAGATGACCTCCACGCTCCGTGCCTCTTAAGAGTGAGAATATCACCACCAGCATTAGCCAACAGAGTTGCCGAAGAACGGCGCATACTATGGCCCGTGTCGGATTTAGCGTCTAGAAGTTTTAAGAAAGAAGCATCTGTGAAGGGATTCTGGAAATAGTGTTAATTCCCACAGGTTGCACGGTGCATTTTGAATTTATATATCGCAAAAATCTTCCCCGCGAAATAGTACTTTTAGGACGTAGGCGTATGTATTTCTTGCATATCTCCATAACATTAACAGAGAATCCTTCGTCTAATACAGTGAAACTTCTTGACATATTAGTATTTGTTTCTGGGATGGACACCTAGATAAAAGATCCTTTATCTTTCACATGTTTAATATTTAAGTTTACCAGTTCATTGCATCGTAAACCTTCACAAACACCCTAGAAATATTTAAAATAATTAAGATACCAATACAAAAGAAAAGAAAATTGGTTGTACCTTCATCATTAAGTACTTTTCATCAGATACTGTTTTCAAAAATTGTTCGATGTGTCCCCTCTCAAGCACTTTTGCCTTCTTTGCCTTGTAGTTTTGATTGGCTCTTGAGATAAGCAATTAATTTGCCGTATTTTGGTATGTCAATATTTCTATGCACATTCAAAGTTCCTCTTAACATTGAATATTTGGTCCACATCGACGAGGAGGCAAATTTGCTTCTTACATTTAAAAATAAGCCAACAAGACGTCCTCGTTTATGATGTTTGCACCTCTTTTCTCTCTCCATTCATTAAAGGTACCAAATTCTTTTATGTATGCATCTTTAGATTTGGCCGGCAACAGTTGCAGGGTTACTTCTTCAGCTTCTGCTTTAATTTCTACCGCAAAGCATCACTTTCTGACATTTTTCAAAACGACGCACACAAACGATTTCTAATTTTTCACAAATATTGTTTTAATAAACAAGCAACCTAATAAAGCCGGCCAAAGTTTCACTAAATTTTCAAATATTTGCTATTACATTGAAATTTTAGAACTGTCAGATTACTTATTTTCAATTAAATTGGTTTGATTGTGGATAAAATCTTGTATTGCATTCGTGTTTTAGTGGCATATGAAAATTAATGAACTTTGTTCTCGCGATTAAAAATTCTTGCGTGGATAATCTGCCTACTAAAACACATATACAATAAATAGCTATTATCCACGGCCATTAGTAGAATATAATTAAGAAAAATTCTTGTCTTTGAGCTAGAATATTTATTTTAAAACATAGCTTCTTATAGATTTTGCCTGAATTTTATTCAGTAACTAGTAACAGAATTGAATATTCTGTATTTATGCTCAACGAAATAATTAGACAGCTATGTTGTTCTGAACTGTCAGTGTCAAATGTAAATGCAACGTCTTAGATGTTTAAGGCAAGTATTAATTTAAATTTTATAAAATTTTGAAAAATCAAAGTGAATCAGATATGATCATGGAGAAAACACTGCTTTTACATTCGATCTACTTGTGGTTCCTCAGGCTCGCGTTCGGAAAAGACTTAATATGTGCAAAACCCTGCAATTGTCAGTCAATAAAATCATATTTAACACTTCATAAATGAATGCAAAGACTGAATGACTGAAATTGACCGAGAGCGAGAAAACGGTGGAGTGGTGGGGGTACCCGGCCGCTAGCGCTGTTTAAGGAGACTGTGATTATCACACGTTTTTTGTATTTAAATGTTAATAAAAAACAGAATGAGAGTTTAATTTTGGTATAAAACCTTACTATTATTTTTGTCAAAAAATGTATCTCTATTTCTGCACTAATAAAATGAATGAAATATCGAAGGCTTTGCATTTTTAATTTTGTGTTTGTTATACTATTTAATAAATTTAAGAAAAGTTTTTTAGGAAAAAGAGAATTTGATTTATTTAAGTTAAAAGGATGAACACAACAAAAACTGTATTAACTGTATGGTAAAAAGCAACTAATAAATCTTATTTGTCTTTCAAATGTTCAAATGATATTTAATTAAAGACACACAAACAAACCCAACTTGATACAAACGACAAATAACGAATGTTGGGTTGGGTGGGTTTGTTTGTGTGTCTTTTAATTAAATATCATTTTAATCATAACTTATACATATATATATATATACATATGACTGTTTTATTGTTATTATTTTTTATATTTTAATCCATATGTGACGTTCCATCAATTGATGGTCATTAAGACTACCAACTCTTATTTGTTATGAGCCTTGATAAAGCCCTACGCATAGGGGGAAACGTCGGCGTTGACAACATATTGAGTTTGTTGTTTCATTCACCTCCACCTAGAAGGGCTGAGAAGAGCAAACTGTATACAAAACTTATAATTTTGGGAGGGAATACTCACCTGATACAACGTTCAAATTAAAATATTTGGAAAGAGAATTTATGATTCTGCGCCCCTCGTGTAATAAATTATCAGTTTTTTTTTTCAAAATATGTGTTTTTGAATAGACTAAACTTTCAAAAAATAACGTAATAGCATGTACCCTTCAAAATATGCATTTAATTCAACAAAACAAAATTTTTAACACATTTCAGGCATGCATTGATGTTTTCCGCAATAAAATTCGATTAAAAAAATTCTTGTTAAAAAAACTAGTCACACATAAAATACTTTCAGTCGGAAATGCACGGAGAACCATAGCCAGGCAGTGTACAGCAAATACCCTCTTAAAAATTACTATCAGCTGTATATTTTTTATTTAGTGTAATTGGATAAACCACATAAATCAGAATTATATTGACGTTTGCCAAAGCACCCTGTATATTTTGATAAATTTTTGTAAGGCATGTTTCTCTCCATACAATAACTTAAAATATATACAGTTTATTACTCATTAGGATCAGTTAGCCATAAAAACAATTGAAATTAGGCATTTAAAATTGGGTCAAATAACAATTAAACTATTTGTGTGGACAATTTATTTTGTAATTGAGTTTTATTAGCTTACACAAGATTAGGTTAAGGTAAAAGTGGGATAAGTGCATACCATTTTTTAATTGATGAACTTCAACTTATTTCAAAAGAACTCCTACAAAATTCCTCACAAATTTTATATATATAGCCTTTGATTGTATATTCACCAGAATGGATAATTATTTTTAAACTTAACTTTTAATACCTATAAATTTTTATTTTTTTTTATTTTTTAATGTTAAGGGAACGAACTTATCCCGCTAGTTGGGGTAAGTGCAATGTAACATTGTATAAGTGAATGCAGGAATGTGAACCTTTACGGCCAGTCTTTGGTGTTTGGCAGGACTCTAATGATGTTATCTTCCAAGACGTTGCTATCAATGTCTTTGATTTCCGGAAAATAATAGTGCCCCTTTCGGTATCTGACAAATTAGAAATTTCCATTCTGTTTTCGTTTTTCCTGTGCTTTACACAAGAATCGCAATTCTTTTGTGGTACAACGGCAACCTTGTCTAATTCTCTACTCCTCCTCTTCACTTCAGTTCACTGAAGGGATCTACGTCGTCGTCTGTCTCTACATATGACATAGTATTTCGGCGTCTGATTCTGAATCACTTGTGATTGGGTTTTGGAGAACTGAACTTTTGACTTTCTTTGGCTTGCTTTCGCAGACTCCATTTGTTGCAATTTTTTAATAATAACAATCGCTAGTTAATACTTCTGCTCTTGGGGCAACTCTTTTTTTGGCTTGAATTACGTGCGGCGTTTGTTTCAGGAACTAAGTCATAAATCTTTGAAGATGACAGCAGTTTCACCTCTGTACTCTTCATTGGTTACCAAGTTCTGATTCTACTTCTTGATTCCCATAGTCTTCTGGGTCAATTCTTTGGTAACGTTTAAGAGCAGCTGACTCAAACTGCTCTTCAGAAATATCATGTTTGTTAAATGGGATGATTGCACCTTACGGAAACTATTGACTATAACTTCTGGCTTTATTACTTTCCAAGTTTTAGTGAGTAATTGGAAAACTCTACTTTTGGTATTTCTTCCCAATATATATATATATATATATATATATATATATATATGATGTTTTATTGTTATTATTTTTTATTTTTAATCCAATGTGACGTTTCCATCAATTGATGGTAATTAAGACTACAACTCTTATTTGTTATGAGCCTTGATAAAGCCCTACGCAAGGGGCAGAAACGTCGGCGTTGACAACATATTGAGTTTGTTGTTTCGTTCCACCTCCACCTAGAAGGGCTCGAGAAGAGCAAACTGTATACAAAATTGAACGTTGTATTTCTTTTTGCGACCGTTGTATTATACACCTCTCGACACCAGGGGAATACCCTCTTAATAATTAAATGCCGTGGACACTATACTAAATCACGCACAGTAAATATTGCGTACATTTGATTTTTTTATAAAGTTACTAGTTTGTTATCAAAGGATAAAATAAATCATGCTTTTTATACAAATCTTGGAGCTAAACACATAATAGTTACTTTTCTTCAAGGATTTCAATAAAACGCCATATTTGGTTGGTATCTCGGTTATGTCATATGATAAATATAACAGTAAAGAAACAGAAAACTAGCATATAACGCTTAAAGAAAAAAATAATATATTCTCTTGGAGTTAAAAAAATGTAATTGTTTCATAATTTAAGCTTAACAATTATATTGTTTAACTTCTAGTAAAATAATCTACTATTGTGTATCAAAGCTGTAAAGTAGGTTTTTTTCGAGAAGTTTTCAGAAAACGTATTTGTTGCCTTTTTCAGAAAAGGCCAATTAATATAAATCTTCAACATTGAGGTCGATTTATTTTGTAGAATTCACCGTCATGATGAAAGATAATGTCGACGTATGTGCTTAAGTAATGGTTTCTTTAAAGAAGCAAAATAGTTGATATAATGCAAAAAATCGCCAGTTATGCAATTTCCAAATTTGAAAAAAATATGTGATAAACAATTATTATTACTGTTATGTATAAAAAGATTCTATTTAAGTATGACCGTTTGCACCAACACGACTTAAATTTAAGCAACGCTTGAAAAAATTAAAAACAAACTTGAGATTTAAAAAAATGGCACATAGAAAAGTTGTTCATCTTGATGAGTTGGAGTAGTGGTTAAAATTAATGTACTTATTTCTGAGACACCGTGTATCACATATTGTTTGTTTTAACTTTATCCTTCCCAAAATTATTAAGACATGATTTTCATTTTCGGCGTTTTTTGTTTTACCACTGAAGGATTTGCATTTCTTTTCGTGCCTTTCTTAATCGAAGTCAAAGTATTTGCATCGATCAATGCTTCTGCAGTTCGTTGTAACAAATTAAGTAGTAAGTAAAGTAAATAGTTGTATTTTTTAATTCATAAAATACCTGCGTAACTGTGAGTAAAAGCACCAATCTAATACTGACATGGTATCGTATGAAATAGTTGCTACAGAGCTTAGAGGTGATTATATTTTAAATTGGTGAAAACATATATAAATAATAAGCAGGTCAAAATTCATACATCTGCATATAAAGCACTGCTTTGACTAATTAGGTAGCAGCCGATCACTTAAAGGCTACTGTCGAATTAAAATTAACGAAGATAGTAGTTAGATCTATCACGATCGACTATTGTCTAATTTCGAAACGTTCCTAATTTACTAAGTTTACACACAATTAGAATATTCAATTTTATTACACTAAAATGTATATGTTGGGTTCTTATTTTACAGGCAACGATTGTTATTTATAATCTTTGCTAGCTCAGACCTTTTAAGGATGTAGAGGGAGTAGGTCAATGGTGCCACCTCCGATGGTAACCCGATTAATAAGCGCCACGCGCTTTAATTTCTAAATAAAACCCACCTGCGATTATATAGTATAAATAAGAATCCATCACCTACGTGCATCACAACTAAATCAAAGATCATATTTAAATCTAACACGAAATTATAAGGTCTACTTTTCTGAGTGGTTGGAGTCTGAATTGTTGTCTGCCGAATACTTGCAGAACCCGAATTCCGAGCTTCTATATTTAAATAGGCGAAGGTGACCAATTGATTTTCGAGACAAGCCACGTAACAGGAGGTACGAGATGGTGTAACTGCACACGTTCAATAGGTGTTTACTTTAATTTCGCTTATGATCCATAAACTTGTCACGACGTTACAATTTCACTGCATCCCTTAGATGTTCACCATAAATTGCTTATTCGCCCTTCAGATTTTAGAATTATCGACTTCAAACCAACCAAACGAAGTTGTACCTACAGGAACCAAGAGTCGAAAAAGAAAGGTAAAAGGACAAAATAAAAAAAAGCTGTAAAATGATAATCCCTAATTAGGAAAACCATGTGTCATTTGCATTATAAAACTAACCTGTAGAGAATTCACTACCAACAAAAATATTTTTAATCGCCAAGCATCCACAATGTTTGTGTATAATTCACGACACCTAAAACATTTTTACTTAATGGATGACCTTAATTAATTCGAATACGAACCGAAAATGTGGAATCACTACAGCTTTTGAGATGGAGGATGATTTCCTTCAAACACGAACAACGGAAATGACAGAAAAGCGTTCAAACATAGGAGGCGACACCAGACGAATCAAATGTGTCACAGATAACTAACCAGAGGCGTATTCAGGAATTTTTGCCCATTTGCATACAAAATTTCTATTATTACACCAACGAATTATTCCAACGGCAAATTAAACCTAAGTCGATTTTGGAACGTAACATAGTCCAGTAACTAATTTCATAATTAAAGTCTCACTTACAAATTTCATCGTAGTGTTCCTATGGGATAATGTTAATCATTAATTGATTGTTAATGTAATGTATTCACTGAAGCTCGATTCTATATAATAAGTGAATAAAGTCTGTCCAGAAACGAAGCGAAGTAATAAATCAACATGTTTAACAGATTTCCAATGGCGTACCGATGTATTGATACTTTTTCAAAAAGGGGTTAAAAAATGTAGAATCATTAATTAATTATTTTAACACATTTCATCTTATTAAATGTTCAAATTGACCTCTCCCTACTTTCATGCAATGGTATAAACTACTGACTGTAATAAACTGAAATTTGACACATGGGTTTGTCTAAACATTTCGGTTTATTATAGTCACTAGTTTTTGAGGTATTCTAAAAAAATTTAAATTTTTTTAAGTTTACCCCCTGTAACTTTTTAACGAAGCTTTTCTGATAAAAACTTATATGAAAAACCCAATTTAAAATTTTTATCAAATAATACGTGGGTTTATTTTTGGCCAGCACTAGTGAATCACCTTGTTTATCAGAAATTGCTAATATCATTATCGATCACATTTTTAGGAATTTTAACTAATTAATTACTAATAATTGAACTAGAAAGTATGTACTGTATTTGGAATGACACTTTAATAGATTTTAATGTGTTCTTAATGATATAATTAGAGGAGAAATATGGTATGTAATTATAACGATAGCCAAACTAATGATTATTGTCATATCATATCGGTATATCATAAGGTGTACTTACGCTGCAGTATTGAGTTTCATTGGAATGGCATCGAGTCCTGAATTTATTCCAAGGAAACGCGTGAAGAGGTCTGCGCTTTCTGCCAACAAAAAACTATTGTGCTCAATGTGTACAATTATTTGAAATGCCATAATCTGTTGAAAACAGTTCAAGAGACAGTTGATATGTGTTCACATATGACTGGCATTGAAAAACAACAATATTCAGACTTTTGCGTGAAGACAAAGTTTCTGTGCGTAAGCTTAGTTTATCTCATGGTAGAAAAAACTGAAATACCCGAATATGTGAAAAGTACAATTAGAAGAATAGTGCATTCGTTTTATTTTAAAAAAGAAATACCCACATTAAATAAAATTGTGTCAGTTGTGAAAGTAAAACAATGTTGTGGCAAGTTTTGCACGAATTGAATTTTTCATGGGAAAAAATGAATAGGAAATCAGCTCTCATTGATAAGGAAGAAATTGTATGTTGGAGAAGAAATTACCTACAAAATATCTCTAAATTACGTTCTGAAGGCAAGAAAATTTATTATTTAGACAAAACGTGGGTAAATGAAGGTTATGCTGTGGGAAAAATGTGGCAAGACAAAAATGTAACCTGTGGATGACAGGTTTTTTTAGAAGGATTATCTACAAGTTTAAGACCTCCTTCAGGAAAAGGGTGACGCTTAATTATTACGCATATATAAAGTGACGAAGGCTTTGTAGAGGGAGGTTTACTGCTATTTGAATCGAAAAATACCGATGATTACCACGAGGATATGAATGGGGATGTTCTTGAGGAATATTTTGAACAAATGTTAGATTTAATACTAAAGGGTTCCGTAATTGTTATGGACAATGCTAGCTACCATTACAGACAAATCGAACGTTTACTACAACTTTCTGGAAAAAAACGTTATAATGGAATGGCTTTCCTCAAAAAATATTGCTTTCGAAAATGATATGGTAAAAAGGAACTACTAAGTCTAGTACAAGGTGTTAGGACAAAGTTTAAAAGATATGCAGTTGACAAAATGGCAGCAAAACGTGATATTTTTGTTCTACGCTTACCGCCATACCATTGTAAATTAAACCCTATAGAATTAATATGGGCGCAGGTGAAGGGTGCAGTAGCGAGAAATAATACCACGTTTAAATTAAGTGACGTTTGACAACTTTTAATGAATTTTTAAGTGATGTGACTGCGGAAAAATGGAATAAGTGTATAGAACACGTAATGAAAGAGGAACAAAAATGTGGGAACTTGACAATTTGATAGAAGTTACTATAGAGCATATTGTAATTTCAATGCGGTCAAATGATACTTCTTCCGAAGAAACAGATAAATTTTCAGAATAACTGTATTTTAAAAGTATGTATTTATTATTTTTCCTATAAATTTAGTTTGTTCTTGCTATATTTTATTATACCTTAAATTTTCAAACTCTATAAAATGGTTTCTAACAAACGATTTGTTTTATAATTACAATGATATGTTTAAAATTACTTTCAATAAAACACAATAAAACGCAATCGTAATTTTTTTTTGTCAGCAAAACCCATGTACACGCCTATGATCTTTAGTTTAGACCTCAAAAACAGGCACGTCCCATTGTTAACGGATTAGGAGCTATTCATAAATCACTTACGTTGTAACACTATAGTATGGAAGCGGTATATCCTAAAACTAGTTTAAAAACTTTTATGTATTTCATACAAAATCGTGTACCGCTTATATGTAAAAATAAATGAACTATTTTAATTTATTACTTCGCTTCGTTTCTGGACAGACTTTAGTATTAAAAAACATGGATTTCTCGTAATAAAAGTTGAAAAATACCAATTATAAATGTAAGGTTATGTTTTATGTAAATAACAGATTATACTACATGCGATGTTTGCCCATAAATTACACGGAACGACATATGTTTCTGAATTGCATCTTACGCAAATCTTAAGGATATTATAGTTTACAGAAATAAAAACTATGTCATATCAATTATACTTTATTGCAATGAGGCATGGGTATTGTGATTCAACGAAGCGGCCGTTTTACTTTTTTTTTTGGCAGATGAGTACAAAAAGTGCTACTTTACGGTCGCAAATGAAGACGTAAATTGTCTCTTTTTAAGATGAGCGCATAAAAACAAATTTATTTTTAACTAGAAAAAATAATGCAAATCATAAGAAACTAACAAAATAACCGCGACGGATAGAATCATAAAAAATCGATAAAATTGAAATGAAAAACAAGACCAAAATGCAATCGCGAAGAGTGATGAAAGAATTTATTATGGTAATGGAACACAATGTGAGATAAATTTAAGACTGCAAACTTTTTGAGCTGTCTGAAAGAATATATTATATTCATTATTCAAGTAGATGAGTAAGTATAATGAAGTACCCAACTAAATCTATAGGTTTAACCTTACAGATTTAGTTTTACGTGATGCCCTGAAGATAAGATTAAAAGGACAGACGCATAAATTTACAAAATCTTTAGAATAAACGCAACTAGATTCTCAATTCGGATTAAGCGATTAGTTTAATTGTAACTTATTACTATATTACAATTACTAAAGATTGTTTGAAACGAACAGAACACAAATTTGTTGTTGAATTTAACGCTTGTATTTTGAAATGAATAAGGAGCGCATTAAATGTGACGTTAAATACAATTCTTGATAAACAATTTCTTAAATGAAACTTGATGGGTATGTAGCAAACTTAATTCTTTGTTCGTACTTTTTAAAACACAGTTGAACATGCAAATTGTAATTTATATGTGAGTTACTAATTACTTCGCTTTGGCAACATTTGTATGTATTTACTATTTAATATTAAATATTTAAGCAAAAGTTGCTTATTCTAGTTTTCAAAAGCAAGACACATTTACACAATTATTGTAATACGAATCAATTACTAACTTTTAATTTGTACTGACTTCTGCAGTTTAGTAAATGATTATTTAACACTAATTGACACTAATGTCACTAATGTGTAATTATGTAACCTAGAAACGAGTTAAAAATATATACGTATGTGCAAACAACAAAGATTAATTATAATATTGTTCTTTTAAACCCATAATTAAATAATACATCAACATTTTTAACGAAATTATACATTATAATTTATAACTCTTTTAATTTTTGACAGGTAATTATGGGTGAACTTAATCGGCTTTTTGTAACACTTTTCCTGTGTACGATAAATACATGCGTTAAATGAAATCTTAAAATTTTTCAAAATCAACAAATTGTTTTAAAATTTACTGATTTAAAATGTCTAATCATTGTTATTTTATTTCAAATATATTTTAGAAGAATTTAACAACTATTTAAGTAACGCACATTTTTCTAATTATTTATTTCCAATTTGTTTGGTCAATTTTTTTTTATTAAACAATCTACATCTTCTATCTCTAGAGCAAAGAAAGTAATGCATTTAAATCGCACAGGCCTAGATGTGTTCCAGAATATTTTTCAATCCCAAGAGTAATAATGTTAGCATTTTGTAATTAATTTTGTTTTCAGAATTGTAAAATTCTATAATGGTCGTGAAGATAAGTAGCAATCGCTGAAACATATCTCATTTAGGAATTATTTTAGCCGCTGTCATAGGTAAAAACATGATTGTCAATAACGATAAAATTAAATTAGAAGTTTTGGAGACAAATTAAGTATTAAAGACATTATTTTTTAAAAGTAAGTGTACCAAAAGGAAAATCAATCTCAAAGTGTGGCCCTAAGCACATTTTAGTAGGAAAGTGTAATCGTTTGTTCAAGCAGTTTAACTCTTCTAAAATCATTCATTTTATAAAAAACAGAAGGACGTACATGTCATTTTGTGACCGTGGCTAAAGTTCCAGTTTAAAATAATTAGCTTTCACAGATCACCATAATTGGAATTTTTATTAATCTTTCGTTACTTATGTGTTTGAGAACAAGTTCACAATCTGAATATAATTTTGGTGAAAACTTACTTTTACAGACAGAGTGTCCACAATATTTGACTTTATTGTTAACACATTCAAACGATAATATCGTGCTAATTTCAAATGGAGCACCCTGTATTTTATCAGCTCATTTAATAGTTCATTTAACTTCCTTTTTTAAAATGTATTAAAGTTTCCTATACTTAACTCTTAACCCACCTCCCCAATCCGCTTATTTCTAAACTGTCTATTTAAATAGTTCCTCATGCGATTGGAAATTTTGCAACGGGCTAAAAAATAAAAATTTTTTCGGTATTTTGAGAAATAATGCAACTTTTGGAAATGATAAGTTGGTTGTAAAGTTTATAATTAATTAAAAGGTGTGTTATCTGAATACGAGGTTATAAGTATTTCCACGAGATGTATTTACGTCTACGGATAGAATGGTGTATTTTCTTGAAAACCTATGGCTTCGTGTGGTTGGGCACCAATACTACAACATTTACCTCAATTGTTTTGATTTTTTATCCTCCCAACAGAACTAAACAGGTGTCTTTAACTTTTGGTCTGAATTTAACTTAGATGAAATTTCTTTTTATAACACTTTATTTATATTTTTCGTTAAAATATAGTCATTTAAATGTCAATATTTCTTTCACATTTTCTTTAATTTTGTTTTCTACATTATTAAAATAATACATTTTAAATTTGCTCACATGTAATGCGAAGTTTAATTTATTTTTAGCCTGTTTAGGTTCACAAATATCATTTTTGGAAAATATTTTGTACACACATCTGGATTCATTGATTTGAAACTGTGCTTTCGACGTAAGGACCGTTTTGTAACTAAGAAACTTGGTTAAACGTATGTCAAGAAAAAAATGTATTTTGCACGCAATGGAAGGCATGTAATTTTAAATGTTTTAATTGATTTTTATTTAATATTGAAATATTAAAGTAGTAAGTTTGTTAAAAAAGGAAATGCAATGATTACTTGTTAGACAATTAGACTATTTCCATAATAATAATCTGTATTATTTTTAGACACAAATTATTTTTCAAAATACCAATTTTATTAACGTAAACAAGTTAAAAAGTAAATTAAATTTTGCATAACACGTGAGTAAATTGTAAATACACTAGTTTAATTATGTAGAAGACAAATTTAAAGAAAATGTGTTCGTAATAAACAATTTTAAAAATTTAGAAGTTTTATTGGAGCTTAATTAATTTTATTTTGCAAATAGTTGCATATGAGCTAAAAATTGTATTTTTGAAAAACTTTTTCTAATAACTTTTATCAGATTTTTAAAAATAACCTAACTGTGTATTAAATATTTTGGAAAAAATATTAAATTCTTAGATACCTAATCCATATTAGGCGAGCACTATTCTCATCTTAATCGAAGCACAAATTGATGCCAAACTCAAATTTTATTTAAGCTCTTAATAAAAGTATCCATATGATGCGGACTTGACTAACGACATTGTCTGCTTACCCGATTATTGATTTCTACGCACTATACAGTGCTTAATATTTTCGTCAAAGTTGATCTATATTTTTTTTTACTTTTTTCTTAAATTAAGAATAAAACAACCCATATGTGTTGTGTTAGAAACTTTACTTTTTTTAGTGGAATATATTCAATACTTTTTAATTTCTGTAACTGGGATTTTCAATTCATAAACGTATGATTTATAGCCTCTCACGTCTAAGATTTTAACATATTTTTAATTTTTGTAGCTTTTAAAGGTTTTGTACCTAAAAGTATGAATAATGAACCTTATCGTATGCTGAACGTACCTAAATCGTGTTGGCGGTTACGTAATTTATATAACAGTGTGACGCATTTTCCAGTAATGTTTTCATGCCAAATGTTCAAACCAAACATTACTGTTACAAATACTGTACTATTAACATAAAACTTTATAAAAAACGTTACAAACACATTTTCAATTTTTAATAGATTCAATAGGTAATTAACATAAATGTTTATTGTCAATTTGTATATAATTGTTTAAATTTTTAAAATCCATTTTAAATACGTTATCGGATTATTTTACAGTATTTTGGTTTTTATGTGCTTACATGATTAAATGAAACCGTTAAGAGGATTATCCTTTGTCGATGTCACCTTGTTTATTTATAAAACAATATTTTATCTTTTTATTTGTGTTTCTTTAATATTATGTTAATTCTTTTTGTTCAGATTAATTCATTATTAAAACTTTACAAATATATATGTAAATATTTATTGGTATTATTTAGAATTATCGCTGCTTTTTACCATATGAATCACATTGAATCAATTTTGCATTACAAAATGTATGTAGTTAATATACTGTTGGAATATTATTTTTATGAGCTTTACGCAAACCAATATAAATCTAGATGACATCGTTCAATGTTTACCACGTCAAGTTCTATCGAAGAGAATGACCCGACACATAAACCACAAAAATTCCGACACATTAATAATATCTTTGCTTATTCGTTTCGAAATAAAATATTCTAAAAATTTATTTATTTACTAACTTATTCTAAGAAATAGTTACATCTCGTAGCTAAATAAAAAAGGTTGCTTATATTTTTCCAACACCTACCAATGCTTTATTTAAACGTGACTATTTCCATAGCAAAATCTACAGCAACCGGGTGTATAAGAGATTTTACTTTCTAATATATCAACTTGTTACTAATTACTATGTATCCTTTAAAAATTGTAACTCTTCTAATTATAAATTACTATTATATTGTAAAATGATTTTAAAATATAGATAGTATTATATT
>JALBCR010001043.1:0-25000 GCA_030710515.1 Abscondita cerata
CTCAAATGCTTCGTTCAGTTGCATGTGCTATTCGTTGGTTATGGGATCATAGAAAAAAGTAATTTTACTTTCGCCACTCGTTCAACAATATACTGTTATTTTACATGATGAAATTATTTAAAGGAGTCTAAGGTATAGGTGATTTATAATAGCTGTACTAATACGTGAAGTGTATTATCATAAACAGCCAAACAATATTTCAAATCTTCTGGGGGGTTACACCCACACGTTAAGGATATAAACTATTGACTGTGTTATTTTTAATTCAAAATTACTATTTCTTACTTGTTTATAATAGTATAAATAATATAGGGATGAAACTTCCGTTTTTTTCTCTCGAACGAACGAATTAATTTTCAAATTTATCAAGATATTTTATTGTTTGAGATTAATCTGAGTAAAAAGACATATATAAGTCGATAATACAGATTTCCATTATTAAAAAGGCTATGAGAATCACTAGAAATAAATAGCACAAAATTAGCACCAAATTATACCGTGATAAAAATGTAAAATTGATGAAGTGGGTATAGCCGGTATGAAGTCGGCTGTTTTGGTAATAACTTTTTAAATATACCAGAACAAAATTTTTAATTATAAGTAATAAATAGCCCAAAATTTCTTAATAAATTATTTTTAAATTCGTCAATTGGGTACGGCCAACTTCGCGGACCTTATTTCGGCAAACTGCAAAAAATAAAATGAAGGGATCCATTTGTTTATAAGAGTTTTTTCTGTGAATCTGCGGTATTCTGATAAATAATAACTTCGTATAAGTAGTAGGATAGTTCGTTGAATGTTTAAAACAGATTTACCTTGTGTAATAAGTGTAAAGTGATTTTTCCTCTTCTTATACAGAAAAAGAATGTTATAAATGGTATAGAGTATAGAAATTCGGAAGAGTATAAAAATTAGATCCGAAAAATAGTATTCTTTACCGTACACGTGTTGTAAGATACCGCTGATCTCAAAGATGTTTACAATGGATGAAGTCAATGTTGTTTGTGTATTAATTTCTCAACTTTTTTCATGTTCTTTAGTTTTTTGCCAGTTGTTTTCGCATATTTGTTAATTAACAAACAACTAAACTACAGAATACCGTTAAATTTGTTTACAAAAAAGTATGTTTAGGTAATTAAAATTATATTATATTGTTCACTGAACTTTCAAAAGTAAACAAACGACAGACTAATCCAAAGGGAGCATTAAAGTTTACAAAATCGTCCTTTTTCCGATTTTATAATGAGATCATTGTGGACGGTATTCCAATAGCTATTTAAAGTTTATTCCCATTGCCAAATTGTGAGCAATGATGATTTAAAATGAGACAAGTAATTAATTTATTGAAGTAACTTTGCATAACCTTGTGTAATAAAATAGAACACTGTACAGATTCCAAATATCAAAAAGCAAATTTGTTTCCGCAAATGTAACATTAGTTAAAAATTGTTTTACGGAAGGAGTTGGTATTGAAAGCTATATTTAGTACTTATCGATCTTTCAGAATTACATAGTATCCTTACATAACCAACAGCCTTCATAATAATATGTTATATTTATTAATGTGAATAGCAGTGTATTGTTAACATAAATAGAAAATATTTTGGTAGGTGTAATAATATGGGATCATTTAAATACACTTTTCACAGTAATGTGTATCCGTACAAAATCTCTTACAACTTTCAGTGTCTAAAACTAGTTCAGGCTGGAGAGACATCTACCAATAAAATGACTAATTTAGGGGTGTTTTTATTCAAAGAAGCCTTTCTTATAAATTATTGGATTAGTAATTTGTTAATAAATTCTGAGAGATCAAACTACAATCTGTGTCATAAATATGTTAGTAGCTTAATAGTAAAAAATACAGCGTATCAAAGGTGTAAAATTTGATGGTACTAAATACCGTTCAGTAAATAAATTATAACGAATTTTGATTTATTAACGAATAGCCTACGTCATAACATAATTGTGGAAGGAGTCTCCTTTTTTTGAAATATAGCAAGATAAGTAATCCTTTTGAAATTGCCGCCATAAAATTGTGTGTAAATGTTAATGCAGGCAATACTCTAAAAGTCCCTCATGTATGAAATGGATGACACCATGATTTGGCTCTGCAAATTATTATCATTGTCTGCTAAAAATAACTAAAATCGCAGTTTCAATTGGCCCGAATATTGTTCTAGGCTTAAGGTAGTTTAGTTTTGCAAATTGAAATTTGCAGTAATAATGGTTTAAATCAACTGGTTTTGGATAAACCACAAATTCTAATGGATTATTATAGCAAGTAGTTTGATATATTTTATATTGGAAATAAGTTAAAATAACGTCGTTTTTACTGTACATCTTATAAGTAATTAGTGTTATGATGAAGCGAAGAAACATTTTCTGTCTGGTAGCCGGGCAGCATTCCATTCGTAGGTAATCACACGGAACAGCTTATTTCAACGTGGCCACTTCGACGTCGCCATCTCGACACCGCTACTTCGACGCGAGCATATCTCGTCGCGACTTCATTTCGACGCAAGCTCATCTCGACGAATGCTCTTAATGAAAACATGAACGAGGAACTAATATTATGTTGTTCCATATCCATAGAAAACATTACCGCTTTTTCTGTAGTATTACAGTTTTACAGTTTTAATTTCCGAAAAACTATTATCAAACTACATATTCAATATTCCTATTATTTTAAGTCCTTAACTTTTTATTGAAAAAAGAGAATTTTAATAAAATGCGTAATTGATTGTAGTATATGGGAGCTTGAAACATTGTAGACGAGACGACGTAAAAAAGTGCGATTAACATAAGATTAGTTTTTTTGCGGAGACAATCCCGAATACATTCGAAATGTAAACTCAATAAATGACGGATTGGAAATGCAGGAACGCGTCTCTGAATTAGCTCCGGATTTTTTAACTCTGCGAACGCACAATGAATACATTTTCATTTATCATATTTTGCTTTATGGAAAAGTTAGGTTAATTTTGTGTATGCTGTTAATTCTTAAATTATATTTTATGTTCTTATTTACCTTTAATGTTTACACACTTAATTAATATTATTACATATGAATACTAAGGTGGGTAAGGGTTGGCATGTTTAGGTTTTAGTGGTTTTCTTGAACCTTGAAGCAAATGCTTTGCCAAGACGAACCAATCTACAATTGCACACGGTTTCGTCACCACACTTTACAGGTTTATAGTGATCTTCTGAGGCACCATACATAACACTTACATTACAATAAAATATTTAAAATGTACCATACGAATAAATAAATAAAGTAGAAACTGTTGAACTTTTGTAGATACTTTAATTGTTACTGAAATTTAAGGATACTGTTTTCTTGGAAAGTCCCTGTAGACGGTGATTTCGTTTTTCTTCCCTGATTTCATTACTACCACCTTACAATTTGTTGTCTTTGGAAAAACAAAAATAATAACTTTTAAGGTTGAAATATCCTCCTCCATCCGAGAATCTGAGGAACGCGTTACGAAAATGTCCTGTAATAAACAATTTGTGTTCTACGATCACAAACTTTTTAATCAGGAGTGAATTCGTAACGAAAAATACTAGTAACTGCAGTTTGTAATTTTCGGTACATACAAAATGAGGATGATGATGGTTCAAAACAAAAGATTCATGTTCAGTTTTGCATTTGTATTTTAGGGGACATGTATTTTCAACATAATAGTGTCACTGCACATAATGAGTACTGTTTGCGAATTTTTTCTTATGACTTACCACAAATGAACGAATTGATTAGACTATACTATAGTGTACAGGGTGGGCCATTTTAGACACTTTTAAAGGGAAACTCCTTCATCCAATTGAGATAGGCAAAAACTGATGTCGGTGTCTGAGGCTTATTTTTAATAAGAAACATAATGGCGAAAAACCGCATGGCAATATCCATTGTAGTGTCGGAGATACAGGGTGATTTTCGAATATCTGCATTTTAGAAAAAATCACGTCAATAAGTAATCGTACCAAACTTACTTTTTTTAAATAGAACGCCCTGTATATTTTTATCTATTTTATTTCTCTCATAAATACCCTTTGATGCTAATATAAGGAATTTTTATTTGTATCTATGGATTTTTAAGGATATCTGAGAAAGGGAAAACGAATTTTATAAATATTTGGGAATTTCACAATTTTGTTTAATGTTGAAAAAGTAACGTATTTTTAATTCAAACTTTTAATTGGAGTGTGGTTATGTTTCTGTTGTTGCCATTTACAAACGAATGTCGAAACGATCTCACAAGTCAGGAAAAGTTGAGCATTTTGCCTCGTAGTGAAAAAATGTTACTTTGTGGAGTTTTATATCATCACAGTGTCTAATAACATTTGTAATACTTATATTTGATTTATAAGCTACTTCAATCACTAGTTTTTACGGTTTCAACAGAAAATTTAACACTCTTTTTTTTTTCCGACGAATTAGAGTTAGTACGTTATAATGAAGCAAAAATGTTCTGTCCGGACGGTCGTCCGTCTGTATATAAAACAAAAATGAAGAATTCTGTCCGATTTTTATGAACTCTTTGGCACATGGGTTCTCAAAAAACAATCTCGTAAATTTAAATAATTAAAATCGAAAGTGAAGTTCAGAGGCCCTGCAAAAATCAAACCATCTGCTTTTCCACTTAACCCCAAAATGAAACATAAATAAAAATAATAGTAATTGAGAGAGAACGCCTAAGCTGCATAAAATATACAAATGTAGCTACAAAGTGAATGAGTAATGTTAAATCTGTCTAACCCAGAGGTTCCCATACTTTTTTTTCTCATAGACCACTTTAAACATTTTGCTGGATCTGGTGGACCCCCTGCAGCTATTACATTTACTAACTTACTTCCAAAACCCGAAAAAGTATATGTCTATGTAAATCTGTGTTGTGGTTATTTTTCAATCAACTATGAGTTGAAAGTTTTCGAAAAAAAGGTGAGAATTTATATTGCTTTGATTATGCTGTGAGTATTGTCATTCAAGCTAAGTTTCAAAGCCAGTCTAAAAGCGTCTTCATCCAACAGTTGGATTCCTACTTTACTTTTTGTATTCTAAGATTGGACTCACAGTACAAGAAACCAATAATCTCCCACTTCGGAGTGGTAAAAAGTAAAAATAAATATTTTCTTGTTTTGTAGCTATTTATTCAAACACAAAAATTACTACACTTTTAATTATGTTGTTATAACAGTCTTAGTAGAATCAAATTTAACATCAAAACTAATAATCATTAAGTTATAATTTTAATGGGAGGGATGTACTTGGTGAATTGACAGCAAATTATCAATATTTGGCTTGAGTTTAGTTAAGTATAACCGTAAATCTCCTCGCTCTGTAATATTTAATCTGCTCCGTTTTTTTGTCAACAAGTTTGTTACGGCACTAAAACTGCGTTCGACAAGATATGACGAAGGAAACGCTATGAGAATTTTTGCACAATTCCCCACAGTCCTGGATATTTTTCAGGTATTTGTGCCTGCAGCCAAAATGATTGATAACCTCTTTTGAATGAGCTACTTTGAGCTCCTCATTAGTGCTAAGCTCGAGTAGCTCTTCTTGCAGTACCACATTTTCCACTTCAGTTTCATCATATGGATTTATTATCCATGGTGGTATATCCATCGACAGAATGTCTTCAAATCTGATTTTAAAAATCATCATACAGGGCAATCAAATGTTGAACATACGTCTGAATATCTTCGTCGAGGCATTCTACCTGCGATAAATTTGGAAACTGGGAAAATTCACGTCGACCAATATTTGCTTCATAAGTTTCAGTTTACCAAGAAAAGCTGAAATTTCACTCTTTGTTTTTATCAAATTGAGGCTGTCCCCTTGTAACTGTAGGTTGAGGTCATTGAATTTTTGAACAAATCTGTCAAATACGCAATGTCTGCTTTGAAATTCATGAGGTTTTCTTTTAAAACAGGATCTTTAGTGTTCAGAAACTCTAAAACAGAGTCGAAAAGCAAATAGAATCTTGATAGACATGCACCTTTCGACAACCAGCGTACTTCGGTATGTAGCAGCAATCGTTGGAAGTCCTCATCATTTTCTTCGCACAACTGTGCAAATAAGCGCGTATTTAATGCATTGCTTCTTATTTTGTTAACTGCATTAATCACAAATTGAAGCGCTTGGTGCAATCTATCACTCAATTTTTCGCTACTAGATGTTGTCGGTGGATGACACAGTGAATTGCAATTACCTCTGGTATAATCCTTTTAAGATGACTTATAAACCCACGATATCGCCCGACCATGGCAGGAGCTCCATCTGTTGCCACCGAAATAATGTTTGTGAATGCAATTGATTTTTCCGTAAAAAAATCATTCAGAACATTAAAATTGATTCACCTTTAGTGTCAGTCTTCAAAGTTTTCGCGAATAGTAACTCTTCAAACATTTGTTCGCCTTTGATAAATCGAACATATGCCAATAATAATGCTTCATTGCCAGGTAAAGTTGACTCGTCCAGTTGAATAGAAAAATGAGTTGTTTGCAGATAATTACACAAGAAACTTTCAACATCAGAGCTCATTTCATCAATACGTCTTTGTACAGTGTTGTTACTCAAAGGAATTCTTTTAAGTATGTCAAATGAAGATTTGTGCAGGACAGTTTTTAAGACCTCTTCAACAGCAGGCAAAATTAACTCCTCTCCAATGGTATGCGGTTTCCCAGATTTTGCTATAAGTAATGAGATATTGTAAGATGCCCGCAAGCCATCGTCGTTGCTTTCAGACGTTGAAGCGAACATACTATGCACGGTGGGTCTCTTTTCATACTTTTCCTTCAATGTTTGGAAATATTTCAAATCCTTACCTATTTTGTCAGGATGACACCTTCTTAGATGATCTTCCAGCTTCGATGGTTTCATAGAGTCATTGCTCAAGACTTTGTTGCATAAAAGACACATGGGCAATCGCTTGTCTGTATTTGATGGAAGAAAACCAAATTTCAAATATTCAACACTGTACTGTCGACACTTCTTCTTAGATTCAGCCATGTTTCGTATCAATTACTTACCTGTAAATATGAAAAAAATGTTTGTTAAGTAATCTTAAAATGATTTAACAAACATAATAGAAGTGGCTTTTAAGATACAAGTTGCTAACAAATAGATAGGTAGGTACTTACTTTTCCAACACTGGCAAACAATAATATCAATTCACTTTAATTTTCAAAAGTCTGAAAACTACTTCCGTCACTGGTGAACACTTATATAGGTACACTTTCTTTTTGAAATTCCGGAAACAACTGAGTAATGTTTATCATTCGCATTCGTATTTATATTAAAGAAAAATCCAACAAGTTCATGCAAGTTCAGACACGACTTTAACTAGGCGGGCGGGCGGCGCGGCATCGGCGAGTCTTGACACGCTCTTTCTGAATATGGAATATGCAAGTTCTTACAAAAACAATTGCTGAGCTTCTTATAATATTGTCTTCCTATATTCATAGGAGAAGTCAAGCTTCTTATAATATTGTCTGCCTATATATATTATTGTCTCCCTTATTCATAGGAGAAGTCAAGTCGGGTCACCTAATACATTTTTATAGACCCCCGTTAACGAGTTGTGGACCCCAATTTTTTCCACGCAAGCGTAGACCCCTATCGGGCTCCCGTGGACCCCTGGGGGTCCACCTGGACCACTTTGGGAATCTAGGGAACCAATAAAAATGTATATAAATTATGTTTAAACTTATTTTGTGCCAAGCCCTTTAAATTGTTGGGTAAGTAATTCTAGGTATTTGCTATATTGTACGAAAATGACCGTTTAAAGAATTTAATCTTATGAACGGGTAACGTTAAGAAATGTTAATTATGAATAATACTACGAATAATAATAATAAAATAAGAAAAAAAACAATAATAAATTGAATTTACTTAATATAGGAGTAAACAGGGTGTTTAAAAAGATGCGGCAATATTAAAGGGGGTGATTGCCCAGGTCATGTTATACAAAAAAAATTTTGGAAAAATAGGTCCTCAAACGCTTTGTTACCGTTCTACAGCGTATTGAAGTTTAATTTAAAAAAAAAAATAATAGATTTTTCGAAACACCCTGTATAAATTATTAGAGAACAGTAATATACATATAATTAATATTTGTTACAATAATGTAAGTTAGGATTAAATTAATAATATTTTGAAATATGAATTTAACTAATTAATAATTGTTCTTGTAAAACAAAAAAATCAAATTTATATATATTTTTTTTAAATTGTTGCTGATGATTGAATCGTTATCACAAAAGTTAATATAAAAAACTATATTAGCCGTTTTGATAAGTCTTTCTAAAGGGGAATTTTGTAAATAGTTTGTCTTGCTAAGATTAAGAGAGAACGGATTGGTAATGAGTAGAATGAGGACACCTTCAAACCCCGACGAGATAATTAGGAAAATCCTAATAGGCTAATTACCTGACAAGTCATTAGGAAAATACACCAACCTCATTAGGGAAAAGACTAATTAGATTGTTGTTGTCAATAGGCTGATGATTCATGCATTCCATTTAATTACTTGGTTTTGTTTCTGAAGACGTCATGTAAAATACGAAAATACGGCCCCTCACCTCATTAGCGAAAATTCTCTTACCTAATTAGATTGTTGTTGTTGTCAGAATTCCACCATGGCGGATGTTTTGGCGGTCGATTTGAATTTCCAACATGGCGTCCTAAAGTTTTTATTTATTTAAAAAAAAAACTTGGTTGAAGATTCGAACTTGCAACCATTGTATTACCGAGCCAGGGCTTTAACCACTAGGCTACGGCAACAATTGAGAAATAAAATGTGAAGTTTGTATATAGCTGTAAAGATTAATTAAAAGAGTTGAATGAATGATTGGATGCTGTTCTCAAAGATGTTGTAGAACTCAAGTTCATATTAAGATTGAAATAAAAGTTTGATTAAAGAAGATGAAGATGATTAAATACTGTTTTCAAATATACTGTAGAAATCAAGTCCGAGAATAGATCCTTGAGGAACACCAATGGGTTTTATATAGTGTTTTCTAAGATAACAGTTTCAGTACGGTTAGCTAAATAAATTTGAATTAAGTCAATTACATTGTTACCAAAACCAATAAATTTTAGAATTGCAAGTAATACATTATGATTGATTGTATCAAAGTCTCTTGAGTAGTCAATCATGGTCAATAGACAAAATTTATTGTTATCAACAGCTTCCATTATTGTATTAGTAACATTGAGAAGTACGGTTATGCAACCGGGGAGAAGTTAGCAATAACTTTCAGCAATAGATTTTGGAAACATTAACACCGACATGAGAGCGCGGCGTTTCACGATACCCGTCGCTATACTTTCATTTTAATAATTGTTATTTAAAGTAAATAAGCATTATTAAATATAAAAGAAGTTTATTTAAATAAAAAATTAATCATTATGCTCTAGTCTATTTACAGTGTTTCTAATTTTTCACTTTAAAGATCACTTTGTAGAAAACTTTTACCACCATCGTGTTCTACACACATTTCTACATAAGAAGAAAATTTAGAAGGCATCTCTTTAAAAAAAATAATATTATTTAATATAATTTATTTAAATATTTATTTAAAGTTTTTCTAATTTTCACTTCAGAAAACTTAGCATTAGATGTTGTACTTATAAGAAGTTTACTTATTTTCATGATCATTGAAAATTTTAAAATTATTACTATAAAAATCAATTAATTGATGACTGTGTATATTGAATGTGTTAGCTGTACCAACAAAAGATTGATTGATTGCATTGGGGTTTACCATATTGGGAGGAATTACATAATGAGGTTTGCTATTATTCCAAACGGCTTAGAAGTGTTACCTTTACTCTCCCGTAATTTAAAATCTAAGTTAGCCTTTTTTCATTTCTAATTGCAGAGGTAGCATTACCCAATGATTTATAATAATTCTAATGCGCTGGATTGTTAGATTTTTTTAAATTTTAATAAGGATTTATCTCGGAGTGACATCATCAATTTGACATTATCTGTAACCAGGGGGCAGCAGGTTTAGAAATTTTAATAGTTTATAATGAAGCATGTCTATCAAATAACGTAAATATTACTATTTAAAAAATCTACTTTATCGTCTATGGTTTTTAGTTCATAGATATTTTACCATGGAATAGCTTGTAGTTCAGCATAAAATAATCATTATTAAAATTACTAAAGTCTCTGTATGAGCGACAAAATGATTTTTTAGCATATACTGATTTATTTCAATCTCGCAATAAATAAGATTATGATCAGAAATGTGATTCATATTTATCACATCTGTCTTGAGTATTTTCAGTGATTAAAATTAAATCAATCAAAGTAGAGGTAGTTCTAGCAATTGAGTTGGTTTATCAATAATTTATTTGAACCCCAAAGAATCAATTAAAGAGAGAAAATGGGTAGTAATGTTGTTACAATTTTTAGCACGTCAAGCAGATTATTTTATCAGACATTGGGATAATAGTTCCCATGGAGTGGTCAGAAGCTTCCAAACATTCAGCGTATGCAACTTCCTGCTCTCCTGTAAATGGTGAATTTTAAACTCACCCACATTTGTTCAAAAAGAATTAACATTGACCTTAATATTAATTTTTGAGAAATTGATTTTGCTTTTGATATAAATACCTACACCTCCTCTCCGGGTAGATTATTAGTATATTACCAAATAGTAAACATATGTTTTTGTAATGAAAAATAAATTACGTAAACAACCTGATCTAGTAAAATAAAAGCAAGCATGAAATAAATACATGATAAGTCGAAATAACCCAACACTGATAAAATATGAACAAAACCTTATACCAAAGAAATAAAGCAGTTTCAGTGGTGAACATCTTTCCAACAATCTCAATTGGTAATCTTGAATATTTGGGCGTTATCACTTTTACGCAAAAAAATATTACCGTTACATTCCCATAAATATTTAATGTTATTATTTTTCTTAAACTGACGACATTTATAAAGCAGTTGTTTGTTTTCTTTTTCACATTGCATATGAGGATCTGATAAATAACTGGAAAATGTAGTGTTGAAGTTGTTTTTAATTTTGTGGGCCTTTATAAATTCTTCTTTATCTAAGCGACTAACAAATTTTAGGATAATCGTATTAGGTTCCCTGGGTTATGTTGATTACTCTTCAGTCGATGTACGGCATCAATCATACTTCTTTCAAGACTAAAACCCCATTGCTTGGGCTACCATTTGAATCTTATGCACAATATTTTTGTCTTTTGGTTGAGGTACCCCCATTATTTCAACTGAATTTCTTCTTGAATATTGACTTAATTCGTTTAATCTCTGTTTTAAGTCAATATTTTCTTTACGTAGAGTAATTGAATCTTGAGTAAGTTCTATCTTCTCTAAACAGAGCTATCGATTCGAACATCTTGAGATTTCAACAGATTATTGTTTTCCTCAATGCGCGTAATTCAATTGAATTGCACATGTCAGAACTTTTAACAATTAATTTCTGCAGCATTTTCATCTCCGTAACTGTATCAGTAACTGCTAATGCGCATTGTGTTTGTTGCTATACGTTGTGGTGTTTGATTTTATAATTAATTTTTTTAATAATACGACAATTAATGTGTAGGCGTTAATTATTACTTATTCATAATAGCACACTGTACTTTAATGGATTTAGGGGAATTTAATTTTTAAGAGTTCGATCGGCAAAATAACCTCAACAACTCAAGTGTAATGAGTGTTGCAGGTCGGAAACAGCTGACCGCAAACAGTGAGCCGATAGTGAACGAACACGATTAACACGAAGGAACGATTATAATTATTAATATTACAAGAAAAAATATAAATCCTGATTATTTCTATTACATCGGCAATTATTTATATTTAGTGTCACATTTGCTGTGTCTTGTGCTTGAATGTTTATGGTTGGCTTGGCACATTCCTAATGATTTCGTTGTTTCTGTAATTCAGCTCTAGAGGTAGGTCTGGTCTCGGGTCTGGTCCTCTGGAGCTTCCAGGGGAGTGAACTTCAGTATACGGTCGAAGCATTTGTGACACATTAATCTTATTTTTTAAAGATGTATCAACGTAACTTTCTGTTACGGCACTCGACTTCCACCCTCCGTGTCGCTTAATAGTTAGCAAATCGCCCCCACGATTTGCTAAATGGGTTGCGCTGGACCGTCTAAAACAGTGCCCAGTGTACAGCTCCGAGTGTGGCAATCGAAGAAAACTGGCAATTTCTTTGCAAATGTTCCCCATCTTATTTATCCCAATGGGGCTATTTATACATTTGCCATTCCTGTAAGTGAGGAAAAACCGACGGTGTGTAACTTTTTGTGGTCTTAATTTAAAATATTCTTTTACTAGTGCAATCCAATTTTCATCTGCAAAGAAACATGGCTTATAATTTTTTGTTTTAGGCACTGAAACCACAACTAAATCGGATTTGAACTCGATATCATCCAGTGTCATGTTGGCAAGTTCCTCCCGTCTACAGGCTCCACTGTACGCAATAATTAAGATCACCTACAAACAATTTTATAAAGTTTATGAAAAGATCTGCAAGAATTATACACACGTTCATTGCAAGGTATTTCACATTTTCAGCCTCACAAATAAATTTATTTATCTCATCCCCTTCTAGTATTTTAGATTTTTTTGACCTATAGCCTTGTGAAGCCCGTTTAAGGAAAGCTCGCAATTTTACATATTTTGAAATATCGGTGTTCAGATGAATTGAAAGACATGACCGCAACATTGAGTAATTAGTCCTCCACAGCGTGGGAGGCTTATATTGTTGACGTTGGGATTCAAAGTATGCCAACAGAACATTTTCTGACAAAGTTTGAATATTATTTTCTTTTCTCCACCTTTCAAATTTCGCAAATTGTTTTTTGTATGCCGTTTCCGATTTATCAGGTAACAAATTTTGAGTGGTTACTTCGGCAATTTCACGAATCTCAGGCGGAGTACAAACTAAATCTTCTTCACTCATATTGTTATTGTTATTTCTTGTTATTTATTTGTTGTTATTTGTTTTATTGTTATGTATTCTATTTTTTATTACGTTAATTAAATAAAATTAGAAATTTGTATTTCAATCGACAGACGGCGGTAAAAACGATTCAAAAAATCAAGTTGACTTGGAGTGTTACCAACCATATCAATCAACACACAAATTTTCTACACTATTTTTTAAATTAAAGTAAGGAAACATGGGATGGCAAATTAGAAAAGATAGTATAAAGTACTCGTTTTATAAGGGCATTGGCGCCAAATCAACCCTTATAAAACTTGGTCTTTAATATACTAATATATATTTTTACAATTTTATGAAGAATAATTTACATTGTACAGCAAGCCTAGCCGACCCGATTTTATTTCTGCACGCACAACACTCGGACATAATTCACCAAACTTTTTGAATGAGTACGAAGAATGACATTGAACTTTACATTTGCACAGTTTTTAACAATAAAATAATAAATAATAATAAATATATTCACTGCGTTCATACATAAATTTTACTGAGCGATAATTTTGATCTTAAGTAGCGTTCGCGCTTTACCCACGCGGAGCTAGGAGTAGCCAAGGTGAAGCTAAAGTAAATTCGTCGATTTTCGATTGTGCGGTATATCGCGAAATGCCACTGCTAAGAAATTGTAAGCTTTCTATAACCGCTTCGCTCAAGTCATGAATAATATTTATGCGCGTGGGTAGAGCGCGAGATTTCCGTAGGATCACCAGATCAAATGGGTGTCGCCCAGTGGAACTTCTGCGCAACGAAGTATTATTATTCTGTGACTACAAGTGCTCCCACCAACATTTGAGTATTGGAATATTTTCAAAAATATTTATTTTACACATTGTTTTTTCATACAATTTTTATACACAACTTTTGTTTAAACTATTTTTTGATCCGATAAGTAACTAGTGAGAGACTATCACGTGGTAATATCTTCCAATATTAATAATACAAAAAATAGTTCAAATTTCATTTTCTTTCTTTCATTTCGCGCGGTACTTCATTTTGATGTTTACTATATTTTTCGAGCAAAATGTTTTATACTTTCGTTACTCCCTTACACGTTTGTTAGTATCAGAACGATGTGGAATTCTGTGCAAAACCCTTGTTTGTTGTGAAATACATTGTGGACTAAACACGCAGTTCATTTTTTTTAATTATTTAGCTCGTACATGGAAATATGTACTATACTATTTTATTGTTTTTATTTATTCATCTGCTTAAAGTAACTTGTGTAGATGAAGATTTGAGTAACGAAGACTTCGCATTATCGGTTTAATTTAGGTGTGATTGTTTGGCAGTTATTACCAATTTTAATCAGAATTGTGTAGTGCAAAATGCGCTTTGAATAAAAAAAAAATTTTATCATACATTTTCAAGAGCAAATACTTCAGATAGTTAAGTGGGTACCTCAAAACACATGGTGTAGGTACTTAGATTTATGTCGATACCCACTGTTATCTTTAGAATTATTTGCAAATACTTGTATAATTTTAAACTTTTTTGCTAAAAAAATAATGTCTTTATCTAATATAAATAACATACTTTTATACATACATATTTACAAAATGTATAATATAATACCGTTGACTGAAGATAATACTTTTGTGTACGCTTATGTTGTAAATTTAGATTTTCATTCAGCTTAATTTCATGTAGGTATAATTAAAAATATCTACATTAGATATTTCGTTAGAATGTGGCTTAAAACGGCGATAAGGTTAACAATAATGTAACTTATACCAATAAATAAAATTGGAATGTCTGTTTGTGATTTCGAAATAAAAATATTTTTAAATATAAATCATTTATTTGGAGAATAGTAAAACTTTGTCTGCTTCTAAGGTGCATTTTAATTTCTGTATATTTGTCTGTCTATTTCTTTCTTGTTTGTTTATCCGGCTTACCTTCGAAGAGTGATTAAATTTTGACTGGACCCTCATAGAAGGGAAGAGGAATTTTTGTCAATATTGTAATTAAAATTATGTTTGTAATTGCAAAATAAAGAATATTTGTAATTATAATTTCTGAATAGTAGAATGATAGGGCTTTTCACAAAGGAAGCTAATTAATGTATCTTTGTCTGTTCTTTGTCAGGGCATTTGAAAATGATCACTTGGAGGGTGTATATAATGCCGTAGTTTGAAGGAAATGTTTGTAACAAAAGAGGTCGGTTAAGGAATTTAGAGGCTTGTCAGATTTTCTTTCTTTGTCTGTTTATCTTTGTTTTTCGGGTTTATCTTAGAAACTGCTAAATATATTTTAGAGAAATTTAATTGGCATGTAGCTAGAGGATTTTTTAGAGGTTAGTATACTGTATTTTAAATTCTTTCAAGAGAATAATCTAAGCTATTTTTTGTCAGGTGTCCGTTTTTAAAGAAACTGTATTGTATTTTTAAGTAGATCATAATCTGAGCTATTTTTATTTGTGTCTGTCTGATTGTTTCTTTGTTCGGGATAATATCAGAAACGGCTGAATTGATTTTGAAGAAACCAATATAAGAAAGATTTTTACTTAATGTCTGTCATCTGTTTATTGTCCAGGCTTATCTATGAAAAGTTAAGTTTCTGCGTGAAATTTTTAAAGCGCGTTTCACAACTATCACTACTCAAATCAAACGTCAAATTTTTACTTCAGTCAAATTAACTTAATGAGTGTTCTGCCTGGTCACTGCTTTTTAATCTTCAAATGTTTGTCAAAAACAAATGATGGTGTTTCACACCATTAAATTTATTTGACAGAAACAAGTCTAACCCAACATTTTAAGAATTTTAGATGTGATACATTATCGTATATGTGGCTTGAAGTGAAACCCAAGAGATTGACTGGTTTAAAAAAAAGACTCCCTAAAAATTTCTATTTGATGTATTATTTCATTTATTGGTTCAGGTGCAGTTCAAATTTAAAGTTCAAAGTCGATTTATTGAAAATTGTTTGAGTTGGTTTTGGAAATAAAAATTTTCAAATTCGCAAGATAAATTTGATTAAATATTTGAAACCTGATTTTTTTCAAATATTTAATCAAATATATCTTAGGAATATTGATAATATATACTAAGATTTAAGACTGTTTTCAAATATTTAATCTGAAAGAAAATTATTTGACGTAATATTTAGCATTTATGTACTTTATTTTACAGTATTGTGATTTTTGTGTAATTTAATTTCAAACGATCCAATTTTATTGTTCTTTTTAATATACATCAGCGTCCTCCACAATATACAGGATTACGCTCATTTTCTGTCGCTCAAGGTAATAATATATCCTTGTATTTCCTGATCGATTTATTTACATTTACTATTTTAATAACTTCCAAACTATTTATAATAGAGAAAATGTTGAATTAATTCATAGATTTTTCACTTATTCTGAGAAAAATTAAGTATTCAATTACTTTTATTTGACAATTGAGTTTCATCAAACTTCAGATAGATTAGTTCTTTGTCCATGGAGGGACGTTGAACAAATTGTAATTAAATCCAAAGGAAAAAAAAATGTCCAAAATAGCTAAATTTAAGGCAGCGTTAATAAAAATCTTACAAAAATATTCAATAAATTTCTAACGTCGCGTCCTTGAAACGAAGCATCTTTAACCACATTACAAAAATTTTGTAAGATTGTGTTAAAAAAATAAATAAGCAACACGAAATTTAGGTAACTAAGGGTTCAAACAGTTCGCAGATTTTTTTCGTTTATCACATTTAATACATCATATCTCTCAGAAAAAGTATAGGTATTTATGTATGCTTGGTCAAAGTTTGATAAAATTCTGTATATTCAAATAAATTAAATCTTTCGGGCGAAGCAATTTCTTCTTTCTATATTAAACTCCGATTTATTCCACAAAAATTCTAACAAAACTTACATTTAATTATTGTATTTATTAAAATTCGATCAACTAAAATTAGCTGGAAAGCATAATCACATAAAATGAAATCAAATAAAAATATTTTTCTAATGGGGGGGGGGGGGGGTGGGTGGGGTGTTTTGGGGGTTGGGGGGGGGGGGAAAAAAAAAAAAAAAAAATTTGCTATATAAAGTGACATTATTAATAATCCAGGTAGGTGTCGAAATGTTGAACTTTTCGTAACCAGTTTCGAAAAGTAAAACTTTTAATAAGAAGTTACTAAAAGAAAATTTTTCGTCACTTGTCAGATCGATTTGACATTCATTTTAAAAATTGTATTTTTTGGTTTCTTTTTCCAAAATTAGAACAAAATCTTCTATAACATGAAACATAATTTTATGTAACTTATGTGTAACTCGCCACGCTCGTTTCGCAATTATCACATTCATTACAAAAATCATACGTTTTGTTACTAGTTACATAAATAGCTATTTTTATGCTTTAAGTTTTCAGAACTAACCTTAGTTGCCATTAACGTTCGTCGTACTTTTATAATATAATAATTTATTTTCTACTTTAATTTATTTAGCTGCTTGTTTGTAGATACAATTACACATTAATTTTTCTCATTCATTGAACTCTTCAATCATGTGTGGATCAATTTCTGACTACCTGAAAAGGTAGCAAAGTCTTCTTTCTGGTTAGAGATTCCTAATCCTCTGGTCCAATGACCCAGAAAACTAGTATTGAACAGAGCGAACTTGAAAATATTCTTATGATTGTATAAATATTTAACACTTGTTGATCTTCTTATGACTTGAACTACATTGTTAACTTTATCAAAATGAACAATACTACTCTGTCACTGTTTTTTTTTGTAGTTGTAACTATTTATTTATTTATTTATTCGTATGGTACATTTTAAATATTGTATTCTGATGGAAGTGTTATGTATGGTACCCTAGAATATCAGTATAAACCTGTATAGTGTGATGACGAAACTGGTGCAATAGTGGATTGGTTCGTCTTGGCAAAGCATTTGTTTCAAGGTTTAGGAAAACCACTAAAATCTAAACATGTCAACAGTTGTAACTATAAAAATGATATACGTTATTACAAGCTATTATTGTTGTTTCCTCTTTTTTTTTAATGAATTAAGTATTGTTTACATCCACTTAAATGAAATTAACTTAGGTACAAAAAATAAGAATTAACGCACGAATAAACGAAGCTTTCCGTAAGTTAGCTTAGAAGTTCTCGTGGAAGAGTAATGCTTCCATCACTCGTGATAAAAACTGCACACAAGCATAATCTAAAATAAATTCAAATTTAAAGTAGGAATATATTAACATACTTACATCAACGTGCAAATTATTTACTACCTTCTTGGCAGTAATACGAGGGTTGCCTTTTAAGTGTCGGGAATGAAGAAAAGTGTAAGAGGTATAATAACGCATTTTTTAAATTGTTTTTCAAAGTACTCTCCGCGATAGTCAATGCACTTTTGCATTCGATGGAACCAGTCGTTAGCATTTATTCCATTCTGAAGTAGGTGTAGTCAAAATCTCTGTTTTGTCGGTTTCAGTTCACTTTGGAAGACCCATACTGCAGATTGGCGTTTCGATTTAGGCTCATAGCTATAGATCCATAATTCATCACCACTTACGATGTTGTAAACGTGTTTTGATGCTCCTGAGTTGAATCGTTGTAGAGTTTTTCGACACCAATTGACTCGAGCTGCTTTCTGTTCTTCTGTGAGGAGATGCGGTATCCACCGGGAAACCAATTTTTGAACACCTACTTTTTCGTGTAAGATCTTTTGAACTGAGGTCCCTGAGATGTCCAATGATGCCTGAATCTCGCGGTATGTCACATGACGATCTTCCAGAACCATGTTGCCAACAGCATCCACGTTTTCTTGAGTGACGGCGGTTTTTGGTCGCCCTTCACGCGGTTCGTCACTGAGGTTAGAGCGTCCTCGCTGAAACTCTGCATACCAGCGATAAATGGTTGTCTTTGATGGTGCTTCTTCGCCAAAAACAGCAACAAGTTCTGCGACGCATTTTTGCTGGGTGAGGCTTTGTTGAAAGTTATAAAAAATAATCGTGCGGTATTGTTCCGGACTTAATTTCATCTCGTACAGTGACTTGGGAACTTTAACACGCTACGGTTTAAAAACTATCAGGCCGATCTAAATAATATTTTGACATTGACATTGACAAATACTAACAGTTGTTTATAAAGTTTTTCTGGTTGCTAGGTGATAAGGAACGTTCTATTCCCGACACTTAAAAGGCAACCCTCGTAATGAGAATTGCTTGAATTATGCACAGGTTCTTGAAATTATATTATAGCACTAATTTGAGTAAGTAGTGTGTTTTATCTGTATACAAATAAAGTTAATTTTACAAAATTATAACATAATTTATAATAACGGAGCTTTTAATTTTAAGTTTCAATGAGAAATGACTAGCTTTGAATTCGGCTTTGATGAGAATGAGATGAGCTCAATATTAACGATGGAGATAGATCTACTACAAAATGATTAGCTGCTAGAAAAGTAAAAAAGATATTAAGCTGAGAATTAGCACACCTATTAAGAGGAATATATACTAGCAGCGCGCCATCGCTAAACTATGCACTACACTGAAAGAAATGTATGGTTGAATATAACCAGAATCAAGTTTACGTAACATGAAAATTGGGCAGAAAAAGGACAGACAGACGATAAAGGTAAATTAATTAAATATATTTGGTTAAAAGTATATGGTTATTTCATTTTATTTTGGCTATATCTACCAGACATAATATATTTAAAATTACCAGAGTAATCATATAGTGTGGTTGACTTAATTATCTCGCTTTGTTTGATTTTATAGGATAGTTAAAACTGCAAGATCTATTTACTTAAGTCAACTATTTCAGTCTGTTTGATTTAACCATCTTGCTGGGTTAGTTTTACTATATTTTGTGTGGCTAATTTAGCCTTCTATTATGTTATACAGGATGTCCAATATGTATTGATAACGATCATAGTTAATTAAAACGACCTGTACAAAGAAATGTTTCTGATAAAGGTTTTTTAAATATATTCTTTTGTGTCTTTTAAGAAGATCGTTTTATTATAGAAGTTAATAATTACGTTGCTATCACCTTTTTAATTTGGCGCCATTTACCTTTTGTTTTTGTTTGGAATCAACATACCCAAATTTGTACGGTCGTTAAGTTAATTCCAAATAAAGACAAAGCTAGTATCGTGGTATTTAAGAAAGAAAGTTGGTCATAGCAAAGATATTGCTAACGTCTAAAACAACGAACTTCTAAAGAGATGAAAAAAATATTTAAACTAACTTTAACAGGAACATTTTGTATACAGAGGGTTTTTAATCAATTATGATCGACTTTCCATACATATTGGGCACTCAGTTACTAGGTATGGATTGTTAACTAAACCTAAGTAAAAGTGCAATACAAAAAAAACGCAATAAAATTGGTAGGGATATGCATATATTTATTTATTTATAGAAGGTAACTGCAATTGATGTTTCATTGCCAAACTTTTGGTGGCATTACGTCGATTGAAAGAACTCCTTGCACTTATTTTTGAAATTCTATGTTCTAATCACATACACCATAAATTACGAAGGAGACCAAATTTCCTAGCCACTCTAGGATAATGAAGTATAAAATGGAATTTAGGTTTGAGTCTTTCCTTGGAAATTTCCAAATAGAGTTCTTTGGTATAAGAGTCCTGTTGTAGCGAATTGTACCAGCAAAGCTCTACCAGACGGAGTTCCTTTGAGAATTGAATTAACCTCCTAAACAAAATATATAATAGATTTAAAACCTAGGTATGTAATTATACTGTTACGCTTACATTGATGGTACTTTGATGGTGTTGCTCAGTGGCTTCCAAATTAGAAGTACTAGTTTCGCAAAAAGAAGTATCATCTTTTCTATCAGAATCACCTTCCGCTGGTAACAGATTTTCACTGAACCTGTCCGAACAGACGAGATCACTGCAACTACTGTTTGATGCTGCGTTGATCTCTACGGCAACGTTTACTGCATTAGCATTAAGTTCTGCATGCTTCTAAAAGTGAAAAAGAACTTTAAAGTTCACTAAGTTGACGGGTTTACTAGTTGTTGTACCTAGTACATACAAAAACCGGTATATGATTTAAAAGTATTTACAGCATACACTGTATTATTATACAGCGCAAATGTTCTAATAAAAACAAAAACTTAATCATTTGGTTCCTCCAATCCGGATATTCATAAAAATAAGATTTTGAGAAAAACTTAACTCACCTCAGTTTCTGTAATTAGTTTGTAAGATAGAACGTCATTCCTGTAAATTATACAACAGAATACTACGATCTCCAGCATTTAGTACAAGCTCTTCGATGATGTCAGGTGGCATGACCGCTAAAGCCTTCATTGTTACATTGTTTTCTATCCAAAAATAAATAGATCAAATTAATTTTCATAAAAATTACATCTTTATACATACAAAAAAAATAATTTCCAATTATACAGATCGTGATTCTTCCTTTTGGAATTTTGTAAACTATTATTAAGACTTAGTTTGGGTGAAACTGATTTAGCGGATTTCAGGTTCTTCAATTTTACAACTAACGTCAACCAATAAAATTTTACATAACTTGATAATCATTAGTTATGTTCAGCCAACGGCTCAGCCAAATGCAAATCACTGATCACGTAAATGCAGAAAAAATAGAAGATATAAGAATAATTTACATAATTTAGAAAAAAGTTGTTATTTTTAAGTAGACAATTTTAATTTCAAAATAATTAATGGTACACCAACAAATTCAATAAGGTTCGACATTTATTGTAAAATGGGATTATATTTAGATAATAAAAGACTGATAAGCAAAAGTAGGGTGAGTAAAAATACAGGGCGTTTTTCACATTTGGTCCAAAACGAAAAATGCTCACAACTTTTTTATTTATAAAAATTTTTGAAATCTGCTTGCGCATTATACAGGCACTTTTAAATATAAAACCAGTGGCGTAGTCAGATGTGTTCACAAAATAATGTTTATTGCTTATTTATCAAATTTAATTTTTTTATATAAGAGCCATGTGTAATTTGTGTGTCATTAGATTTCTTATTTTTCGTAGATTAAAAAAATGTATAATATGTAATGGTTTTGTTTAAAAAATTTTTTAGGATGCAGGCGTTGGCTTTATAGAACAAAAATATATATCATGGAAGTATTACAATTGGAATTAATAAATTGTTTTTACACTAAATTTTTTCAAACAAAACCAAGGACATGCTAAATTTTTTAATCTAAGAAAAATAATAAATCTAATGACAAACAAATTACATATGGCTTCCATATAAAAAAAATTAAATTTGATAAATAAGCAATAAAAATTACTTTAGGAATATATCTGACTACGCCACTGGTTTTGTATTTAAAAAGTGCTTGTATAATGCGCAAGGAGATTGCAAAATTTTTATAAATAAAAAAGTTGTGAGCATTTTTCGTTTTGGACCAAATGTAAAAACGCCCTGTATCTTTTTATTTGAAGATATAGCGGGATGGGGTTTTGCGGCATTTAAATTTTCTCAAAATTCAAGCTCGACACTTTAGTTACATTTTCTGTAAAATGTGGGAAGTGACCGAAACCCCCTAAGGAACACTAAACTGACTCCCCTACTTTTGCTATCAGTCTTTTATTATCTAAACATAATCCCATTTTACAATAAATGGCGAACCTTATTGAATTGGTTGGTGTCTCTGTTTAATTTAATATTATACTTAGCATTTTTCTACCGTTTTTGAAATATTTCTATCAAAGTAAACGCACACACTATTATTTAGAAAAAAACAAAATTTGTTTTTTTTTTAGAAAAAATCACGCAAAAAAATAGGCCCCCAATTGTTTGCTGTGAGTGTTTTTAATTGTTTGAATTTGAGTGGTCAGCAAATTTTTTACTTTTTTGATGAGTTTTAGATATTTTATCTTTGTAAGCACGAATGCTTTATCTTCTATAGTGCTACCATAGTATCTATAACCGTGTGTCTATGGCAAGACATTGGAATTTTACTCTAGAAAAAAATTTATTCCGAAGTGGTTCAACAAAACCAGAACATTGACAATGCCAACGATGACGAAATCTATGCACTCGCCGATGTGCAACTCAACTTAGTATTCGACAACAAAGTATCCACTGTGGTGCAAATAGGTGTCGAATTCATACATTTTTAAAAAAGCATAAATATAAGTCATATCTACTACCACATTACCAGCAAATATTCAGAAAATGCAATATGCAATAATGATATGAATTTTGTTGAGAATATTTGCTTGACCGATTAATGTTCGTTCAATCTCAATGGAGCACCAAACAATCAAAACTTTCGTTATTGGAGCACTCGAAACCCTCATTTATTTGTACCAGCACATACACATTATCCCCAAATAGTGAATGTTTGGGCTGGAATATTCTCTAATACCATAATACACTTACTGCGGATAAGTATAGAGATTTATTGATGCAACAAATTTTACCCGCTTTAGATCAAGTAGCTGAAGATGTAATTATGTGTATCGGCATGATGGGTGTCTAGCACATAATGCAAATCAAATAAAACAACTTTTAAATGAAGCACTGCTTATGACCTGATTTGAAGAGGTGGGGAAGTTTGCTACCAAGATCATATGGTTTCAAGTTTAGGTTGATAGTGAGTAAAAAGGTAATACAGTTTCCTAGGTCAGTAGGAATCTTTATACCACACTCGTTAGAATTTTTGTTGTTTTGATGTAATATTTTTTTAAAGAAAATTTACACAAAAAGTATTAATAGGCAAAATTAAAAGAGGAATAATGTAGGTGTATGATCAAGCAGTTAAACAATGTATAACGAAATCACATGATATTTACGTTATAGAATCACGTAATAATAATCAAATCCTTCAAAAAATGTTTGTGCAAACACATGTGCAAAATAAAATCTATGAATTTGACGAGGCTATAGCATCCTGAGCGATGAGTCAGTACCTTTATCGAAGCATGCGCGGTTTAGGTTTTTTAAAAATGTCATTTTGACTTTGAATGGTTCCTAGTGGCAAACTCCTAAACTAACATACATTTAAATAGTAAATATCTGAAGTAAATATAAATGATTATTTCCTTCGTCTGTCAAATTTAAATTTTCCACCAATCACGTACTTGGAAACTGATTTGACGCAGCCAATCAAAACGAAATAAAGCGACTATTCACCTTGGTGCTAAATAGTCGACTATTTGGTCATCGTCCTCAATATTCACCTGAAGGAATTATTTTTGACTCACGAAATAATCTTATTAAATATAACGCGACCTTGACAAATTAGCTACTATTTTATTGCTACTAAATTTCTCGTAATTTTACAATTTGTGTCGACTTAATTTTGGCATTAATAATCAAAGATTATTAAAATTAAGTCTCGACGAATTGATCATAAAAGAAACTCGAAATTTAGATACAATCAAAATCGTCGGCTATTTGTCAAGGTCTTGTTATATTACTGTCGAAAATCGCATGCAGTACCTCCACACTGTATTCACGATAAAGGTTGTGACGTCAAACCAATGAGTGAGTCTGTCTTTGAATAAATGACGATACTTTTACTAAGTTTTTCTACATAACAAGTAATTGCATGTTCTGTTAAATTTATACATTCAACGACATCACAATAGTTCAACGGTTTTTATTTTTGTAAACATTTTTATTTTATGATCAACACGATCATATTGTCAGATAATGTGTCATAGTTTTTAATGCAAATAATCAGGAGTGCAGGGGTCTCTTAAGACATTTGATCATTAATTTATAATTATTACTGTTGACATTGATTACTTTTAGCACTTTTTTGATGTAACTACCCTTTTTTTCCAATTTGTTGTCATCAAAGTTTGTCGTAGTTTTTTTAACTGGTTTTCATAAAATCGTTACTATTCCATTTTCTTTTATGATGTTTTGTATTAATCTTGTTCTCAGTTTATCTATTTTGCTTTTTTTACAATGTTTTCTTTTTAATATCTGTTCTTCAAGTATTTGTTTCTCTAATGTATCCGTGAGAATGGCATTTTTTTCTAGCATTACTTAATTTTCGTCTCTATTTAAAAG